>RYYW01000201.1:83871-110006 GCA_013621005.1 Aeschynomene evenia | reverse complement strand
GTTACCACCATGGATGCATGCCTATTGTACCACCTGCTGAAGAAGGAAAAGTAGATTTTGGAAGGATGGTGCTCAACTACATGATGCACCAAGCTCATCCTAAGAGGGCTCTCACAAGTCTACCTTACGGAAGCCTTCTGACCAGAATCCTCGACCATTTCTCCTTCCCACTTGAGGACTACGAGTATGTCTTCAACCACAGCAAATTCACCATGGTCACCTTCAACAACATCAAGAAGAAGAAGGTACCAGAGACGGGGGCACTAAGAAGAAGGTGGAAGCGAGGCCTTCTAAGGGAGCTGCTGGTCCCATACAGCCCTCTAAGGCTGAAAAAGGAAAGGAAAAGGTTTCGATCCTTCAGAGAAGCAGAAGAAGAAGCCAAAAATGACTCATCCTTCTCCAACAAGGGTGACAAGGAGTATGGCTTCTGAGGAAGCTCAGAAGACTCCTCAGAAGAAACCTGAGGTTGTTGAGGCTGCTGAAGACTCAGAAGAAACAACTTCTGAGCAACTCCTAACCAGAAAGAGGAAAGCACCTCCAACTCTCCAAGTCCAGACGTGCCACCGGAAGGGAAAAAGAAACGTGGTCGTTTGGTAAAAGCTTACTCTAAAACTCCACTTCCTTTCTTAAATCTTCTTCTACTTCAATTCCTGTTTCTGATTCTGTTTCTGGTCTAAAACCCACCAAATTTAAAACTAAACTCCTGCATTCCTTGAACTATCAGGGAAAATCTCACAAAGGAGTGGGGATAAAAACCACTAAGAAACAGAGCCCGCCGAAGCCGACGGGTAAGGAAATTGTCGCAGTTGCTGCTGCTGCTGCCACTACCACTGCTGCTGCTGTTGAAGAAGAAGCAGAAGCTTCTCATCACTCCTCCCCCTCTGGGAATGTCTCTCCTCCCAGAAAAGACGTTCAGGGGCATGGAGGAAATGTTGCTGATTCTTCGTCTGAGGAAGAAGATGCGGCAAGCTTCCGCATTGAGCATCGCACTCCAGATGCTGGAAGCTCCAAGAAAGAGCCCCAGAAGAAGCCCTCTGAGGTTTCTATGGTGGAACTCTCTGAGGCAACCAACCGAGGCTGCTGCTGTGAATGCTGAGTCACTGGCTCAGACAATGCTTGCTGTCCAGAAGGAACTGGATCAACCCTCTGAGACTCCAGAAGCTGCTCAGATGCAACCACAACAACAACTACAGCATGAGGAAGCCTTACTTGAACCAACTTCTGAGGTTGGTCTCCCTCTCTTCTGAGATCCCTTCGGAACATGAGGAAACTCATGTCTCAACACATGACGTAGTGCCAGGGACCACCAGCACTGGGCTCAGCTCAGAGGTGGGCGCTGACGCTACCATGGCTGCCGGAGTTGCAGCAGTTGAGGCATTTGTTGCCCACAGTTCCTTGGAAGGAACTCTATCTGAGAAGGACTCTCAGAAGGAACCAGAGGTTCCTCCTCTAGATCTAACAGAAGTTCCTCCTTCATCCTTCAATCAACAGGGTCCTACCTTCTCGATTACGGACTCGATGATTAGTCCTGGCTTCCAGCTGGGAAGAATGGCAGTCACACCACCCTCTGTGCAATTTCGGCCTTTCTTTGGTCGAACTGAGAAGTTGAAGTGCATTGAAGCCATACATAGCCAGATCTCAACTTTCAACCTCTCCGAAGCTGCTCAGACTTCTGGTGCAATGGAGCAACCATCAGCTCGGCAACCTTCTGATCTAGACCTTGCTCTAGTTTCTGAGGACGCTCAGAGGCAGCCTTCTATTGAACTCGCTGCTATTGAAGACAAAGCTGTCCAAGAAGAACTTCCTGAATATCAACAGAGGGATATCATCGATGAGGTTCTTGAGGCTGAAGTCTCTCGCCCTCCTCCATCTCCACCCTCATCTTCTCAACAGCCTTCCACTTCCTCTGAACTACCTCCAGAATGCGCTCAGAATGCGACTCAGAGCGAGATTCTCATGGAGATATGCCAGCTGCTACGCTACATTGCCAGAAGGCAGTAGTTCTACGTCAACGATGGCGTTTATGTCTTAGCCACCCTTTTTGATATAACAAAGGGGGAGTAGATAAATGATAAAATTTTTGTACATTGGCTATACGTAAACACTAGGCTAGAACTTAAGGGGAGCAACAACTTAGGGGGAGCCAAATACTTTGTATCTCTACAAAACCATCAATGAAAAATCATTATTTTGGCATCTCATGTTTTACTTAATTTTATGCTTATTTTTTATTTGGCATCTCTTGATTTACTTAGCCTGGTATTTCTGAATTTCATACATATATTCATCATGAAATACACGCTATGTAATTAATAATCTCAAACAGTGATCATACATTGCATACTTTAACTGTTGATTATCACAGCCTTCTAAGAAAATAACGAAGCCTTCTCTTAGAAAGCTAAGTTAGTTTCTAAGAAAGCAAAAGTGCATTCTGAATAAGTTTTGAACTTACTCAGAAACACTTCTGAACTTAAGCAAAATGATTATCTTAAGACTTAAGTTGTTATCATCAAAAAGGGGGAGATTGTAAGCACCATAACCCTTCTGAGAGAATTAGGCATAATTCTCTTAGAGCAATGAAAGTTTTAATGATAACAAGGTAAGCCATAAGTATAAAATTTTACTTAAGGTTGTACTAATATGTGCGCTAAGTGTCTCAGAAAGCTTTAGACTATTGCAATACCATGAGCAAAGACCAAGACAAAACATCAAGTAGCCTCGAGATCAATTGATAAAATCATAGCGGCAAAGATATCAGAAAGGATGTCTCAGAAGCGCAGAAGGTGAAAACATGTTTCTGAGGAAAGAACACTGTCGCCTCAGAAGGGTCTCAGAAGACCTTGCGACTAGTAGTTCTCAGAAGGGTCTTCCCTCAGAAGGTTCGCCTCAGAAGTCCGTACAACTCTCAGAAAGTTGGACTCAGAAGCAACCAAGTGTCTGGACTCAAGGGATCGCAAGCAGTCTCAGAAAGCTCGCTACAACTAGCCAAGGAAGTGGGAACACGCGCACTGTGCAGTTCTGAAAAGTTCCTCATTTCGCGCTGACTGTAGCAGGGAGCCGTTCTGAAAAGGACACAGCCACATAAGCAATGTGAAAGCTTCTAATTTCGCGGCTCCTTGATGCATATATATATGAGTTCAATTCTAGAGCAATGTGACGAAACTCTTGCGCTAAAACTCTTGATTAAACGTGCCAAAACTCTGTTGAATTGAAAATCATTTTGCGAAAACTTAGAACTTTCTCAGAAAGACAATTTTTACGAAATTGTTTTTCTAACTTTGCAAAATCTTCTAGTTCTGAATTGGTGCAAATTCTTACATTTGTAAGTTAAATCTAGAAGTCTACTAAGGGTAAAATTAAGTTTGTAACTTAATCTTAGTAGTTGGTTTTCGAATCAAAAACAACTTTCCGAAAAACGCTAAGTCCTTCGTTGTTTGAAGGCAGTTTTAAGTCCTCTGGTGTTTGAGGCAAAGTTCAAAGTCCTTAATTGTTTAAGGCAAGGAAGTCCTCTGTTGTGAGGCAAGGAAGTCCTCTAGTGTTGGAGGCAAGGAAGTCCTCTAGTGTGAGGCAAGGAAATCCACTTCGGGTTGTGAAGTGGTGGAAGTCCTTTACTTGGTAAAGGCAGTGTTGTCTGGGAAGGCACATTAAGAAGAATATCTAAGAACTCTCAACTGAAGGTTGAGGACTGGAGTAGGTTGGTTATAACCGAACCAGTATAAAATTCTTTGTGTTAAGCTTTTCTCCCTTGCTCATTACTTGCATAACTCTTTGAGAAAAACTCTACCATGATTTTAATTAAGAGGTCTCGTGAAAACCTTATTGATCAAAATCAGAAAGCTTTTTAAGAAACTCTAACTTTAAGTCATTTTCTTAAAATTCCTCAGAAAGACTAAGTTCTCAGAAACTTAATCTTCTCAGAAAGCAATTTCCGCTGCAAACTCTTAAATCTACCTTCTAAGTAAAAACAGCTTTCTAAGTAAAAGTTTTAAGAAGTAATTTTTTTTAAAACTTGCACGATTCAACCCCCCCTTCTCGTGCACACATACACTTTCACTTCCCACAAATTAAGAAGTGTATTCATTGAAGGTCTCAATGTTACCCCAACTTTGCAGTACAACCACTGGGTAAAGGACGATGACTGATTTGTTGACATGACCACTAATTGAAATTAGTAATATATTTTAACAAAAAAAGTTTTTCTAAATATTTTAGTTTCTCGAAAAAAATTGACTATGATTATAGCATTAGAATCATATAGTATTTATACGGTGGACCGTCCATTAAAAAATAGCATCCAAGATCATTATTTTTGCATCACGATACTATTATTTTGCATATATTAACATTTTTTCATCTAATATATCGCATATGGATGACGGGTAATGATAGGTTGACATTCATATAGATTAATGAGTGCAACAACATTATAATTTGCATTATGGATCATTATTTTGGCATTGCGATATCATTATTTAGCATCACTAATAGATTTCAATGTAATACATCCTATATTGATTGTCACCTATAATTTTCGCCTTAAATTATCTATATGTTGCACAGCTATCTGGCCCGAGGTGTGTGTTACGACCCTACTAGGATGCAGTGGGTTTTTTTGTGTGACAACACAATGCAAGGCCACAAATTAAGTGTATATTGACATTGTGAACTTCAATGAAAACTCAAGGACACTATACAACCCCTTTGTCAACAATCAATCTGACTTTTCCGGCTGTACACATGTCTCCACCACTTGGAATGCCTATTTCAACTTTTGGAGACTCTTAAAACTATAATAAAATGTTCAAAGTTCAATAATACACTCAATATAAAGATGGGTGTAATTAGGGTTGAACTAACTTTGTAGCTATAATTTTTTACTTAACATTAATGAGCAATGAATTATTATCTCACTGCACACACCGTCAATCACTAATGATGTGTATACTGACCTCTATCAATCACATGACAACCCAATGCTTCAGCCTTTAGAATGTCTACCGCAAAAGACTTGACTAACAAGTCAAGGATGCACGCCACCCTACGTATGAATACCTATACTCCTATATGCAATGTAATTTCACATTGAAGTAGGGGAAACAAATATTATGGAAAAAAATCCATGCTCTGGTCAATGACTAATGCTCTGCAATTAACCCTATTTAGTTGATTCGATATTAGTAACGTGATGCATGACAACACAAGAAATATACGAAGCATGCCAAAAAAATAAATGATGACACAAAAATTTAATACGATAATTAAATGATGATGCAAAAATTTAAAGCATGCAAAAAAAAGTTTGCCTCTTATGCCAAATTTCCAATTATGATAATTACTTTTGATATTGTCAATATCGGACTCCTATTTGTCATTAATGTTGTTTTCACTCAAACGTTATTTCCATCCTTGATAACACAATATGAAATGACATGTATTGCTCAGTTTTATTACTGAATACAATTCGTTGGTGCGATTGAAAATTAACATTTAAAATGAAGCTGACTCCACACATAAACCATAATGAATATTCATACGTAAGTAGTTAAAAGACATTAACATTAACTGTATCATGTCTACGTATCGGATACATAACATAGCTAACACAATATTTGTACTGCTTCTACATGTATGTTGTAGTGGGTCGATAATTTCAGTCATAAGCATTCCAATAATATTAAACAAGGTTTATATAAACTTATGTAATCTACATAATTAGTCACTTGTCTGCATTCTTCCTTTCAACGTGATTTGCAAAGGTCCTGTAAATAGCGATTAAAATATCAGGTATATATTAAAAAAATTAACAATTGAATGACAACTTTTTTTAGGAAAATGATATATTGACTCTCCAAATGGCAGAGTCCCATATGGACATTCATATTTTGATGCTAAATAATGATACCCTGATGCCAAATAATGACACTTGATTCCAAATTTTTTTTGGATGTCCATATTGGACACTCATTTGAAGAGTCCATATATCATTACCACTTTTTTATACTTAAATAACAATAAGAAATATTCATGAACTTAAATAATACTAACATCAATTATCAAGTACTTGGACCAGTGGTTGGGGTTCTTTCAGGAATTAATAAGTACATTTTATTTTAGTTTATTGCTACTCCAAAATCAATTTAACATTTTGTAATTCTATACTTACAAATTTCAACCTTCAATAACAATTGAGTATAAAGTGATATTCTTCAGTATTTGAATAGTCTCATAAAGCACAAATGATTTGGAAAGTTATAGCATGACAAACCAAAACATTACTCTTTCGATTGTATTACCAATACCAATTGCTAAATTTCTGGGAATTAGAACCTTCACTGATTGTTTTGATATCACGATAGGCCAAAAAAAATGGATACCAATTTCAACATTTGCCGATTGGGGGTAATGCTATATTGACTCTCTATATAAATGTATCATGTGGACATCCTGTTAGAAAATTTAATTTTCTTTATTCTAATTTATGGGCTATAAATTATATTAATAATTATTATAGCTATTTAGTTGTGACATTTGTGACGGTCTCATTATTGGTTATAAATAATATAAAGTCACACTTAATTATTTGTCGGTTTGGAGAAATTATGAGTAAAAATCGTTACTCTATCTTGGTCTTTATGGGGTTTAATGGGAACCAATGGACCAAGCATAAATAGAGACAAAAGGGTTTGGTCCCCGACATATCAAAATCATATTTTTGCAAATTCTTATCCCATTTGAGAATTTCTCTCAAGCCTGAAAGGACTCTAGAGATTTTGGTTGAGGAAGGTCAGGAACCACCTTCACACAAGCAGCTCGAGAACCTTTGGAGTCATCAATGACTCACTATGGATCCAGGTTAGCTTCCGCTTTTGGTTATTACTTCTCGATGAATCAATATGAACGACACTAAAGCATTATGGATTTTTATCAAAATTTTAAAATAATTGGTATCAGAGCCATTCATATTTGAATCATTGAGAAATTATTGATGTTTAGAATATTTTATTCTTTTGATTCGGATAATTCTTTGGACTATATGATGTGATGCTCCTATTCTGTTCAGGATTATTTTACTTTTGTAATCCATTATATATCTACATATGTATACATGTCTCATATATATTTTTTTAAATTATATATATGATATATTAATCAATACTTATTATTTATGCGAATAATAAACGACCCAAAGGAAGTTTATTATTTGACCAAATAATAAGCATTGAATTTTAAGATTATTTTATTTTTTTACTAATTATGCAAATATTAGTCGGCCCAAGGAAGATTAATATTTTTCCAATTAATAGAAAATATATGCAATAATAAATAGATTGCAAAATTGTAATGTTTCCATGTGAAAATTTAGTCAGTCCAAAGAAAGGCTAAATATTTGACAGGAATTTTTTGACATTATTTGATTATTGCGATTAGAGTATCACTTACAGTTAATTTTTCTATCCAAAGATTAAAATTAATGTTGTTCTAGATATCTCAATATAGTTTTTCCCATTATTTATTTTAATAATATTTTTTTATTATTTTTTGTTCTCAATACAGTTGCAATAGCTTCAGCTACTAATATTTCTGCTCAAGTTAACAATATCTCTATGCTGAATGGTACAAATTTTAAAGAATGGAAAGATACCGTGGAAATTGTCCTTGGTTGTATGGATTTGGATATGGCTCTTCGAGAGGACAAACCCACTTCTACTGCGGAAAATGCAAATGAGGTTAAGATAGAGAAGTGAGAAAAGTCTAATCGAATGAGCATCATGATCATGAAACGCTCCATTCCTGAAGCGTTTAGGGGCTCAATTACTGAGGATAAAGTTGCCAAAAAGTTCCTAAATGATGTTGAACAATTTTTGCTAAAAATGAAAGAGCTGAGGCAAGTAATCTTTTGAGCAAACTTGTCTCTATGAGTTATAAAGAAAAAGGGAACATAAGAGAGTACATTATGGAAATGTCTCATATTGCGTCAAAATTGAATGCACTAAAGTTAGAGTTGTCAGAAGACTTACTCGTGCATTTCATTTTGATCTCCCTTCCGGCACACTTTGGGCAATTCAAAGTGAGTTATAACACTCTGAAGGACACTTTGTCCTTAAATGAGTTAATTTCTCACTGTATGCAAGAGGAAGAGAGGCTACAGCGAGACAGGACTGAAAGTGCTCATTTGGCATCATCTTTTGAGCATAAAAGAAAGCGTAATGCTACTGCGGTTGCAACCTCTCAGCAGAAGAAGGAAAAGAAACAGGATGGGGTCTCTAACTGTTTTTTCTGCAAGAAGTCAGGACACATGAAGAAAGGTTGTGCCAAATATGTCGCTTGGCGCATAAAAAAGGGTATGATATTTGTTTGTTCTGAGGTTAATTTAAGTTTTGCACCTGTTGATAGTTGGTGGGTAGATTCTGGTGCAACTACTCACGTAAGTATTACTATGCAGGGTTGTCTGTGGAGTCGGCCGCCAAATAATTATGAAAGATTCCTCTATATGGCGAATGGCGATAAAGTTGCAGTAGAAGCTGTGGGAACTTTTAGAATATAGTCTATGACTGGATTATATTTGAATTTGTTTGAAACTTTTTATGCACCGTTATTTAGACGAAATTTAGTTTCTGTTTATCGTTTGGACAAATCAGGTTATTATTGTTCTTTTGGAGATAATAAGGTTGTTATATCTCAAAATTCAAATACTATTGGTTCTGGTCATTTAATTGATAATTTATATACGATAATTTAAAATCCCACAATGAAATATTGCAAATAGTTTCTACAGGTACAAAACGAAAATTAAACGAGAATTCTACCTCATTATGGCATAAGCGTTTGGGTCATATCTCTAAAGAGAGAATTCAAAGGCTTGTGAGTGATGGAATTCTTGAACCCCTAGATTTAACGAACTTTAGGATTTGTATAGAGTGTATCAAGGGGAAAAGAACAAATAAAAGGAAATTAAGTGCCGAGAGAGCTAAAGATGTCTTAGAACTAATACATACTGATATATGTGGTCCGTTTCCTACAGCTTCTTGGAATGGACAACAATATTTTATTACGTTCATAGATGATTACTCTCGTTATGGGTACTTATATTTGATTCATGAAAAGTCTCAATCATTGGACATTTTTAAATCTTTTAAAGCTGAAGTTGAGCTTCAACTTGGCAAGAAGATTAAAGCTGTCAAATTTGACCGTGGTGGTGAATACTACGGAAGGTATGACGAATCGGGAGAACAGCGTCCAGGACCTTTTGCCCTTTTCCTAAATGAGTGTGGTATTGTTCCGCAATACACTATGCCAAGAAAACCTAGCATGAATGATGTTGCAGAGCGAAGGAACCGAACTCTTAAGGATATGGTGAGAAGTATGATTAGTCATTCTTCCTTACCTGAATCACTATGGGGGAGAAGCGTTAAAAACCGCAGTGTACATTCTTAATAGAGTGCCAAGTAAAGCAGTTAATAAAACCCTTATGAACATTGGACTGGAAAAAGACCAAGTATAAAATACTTACACATTTGGGGGTGTCCAGTTGAGACACGACCTTACAGGCCACATGAAAGTAAATTGGACTCTAGGACAATTAGTTGTTATTTTGTTGGTTACGCTGAACGCTCACAGAGTTACAAATTTTATAATCCCACAAATTTTACAAATGTTGAGTTTGAGAGGGAAGGAATGAAAAATGTTGTCTTTGATGAGGATACGTAATTGAAAATAATCAAGTATTAATACCTATTATTGTTCCAGATACAGTTATAGCACAAGACAATAATGAGAATCCTCCTCAAACACAACCTATGGAACAATCTCAACAACCTCAAGAAATGCCATTAAGAAGATCCATCAGAGATAAGAGATCTGCAATTCCAGATGACTATGTTGTATATCTTCAAGAACATGAGGATGGCATTGGTCTGACAGAAGATGATCCGCTTAACTTTTATCAAGCCATGCAAAGTTCTAATTCTCAAAAGTGGATTAATGCCATGAAGGATGAGATTAAGTCTATGAGAGACAATGACGTTTGGGATCTCGTTGAATTACCTGAAGGTGTGAAACCCATTGGTTGTAAATGGATATTTAAAACCAAGAAGGATTCTAAGGGTAATGTTGAGAGATATAAGACTCGTCTAGTCGCTAAAGGCTTTACTCAAAAGGAAGACATCGATTATAAAGAGACTTTATCTCCAATGTCTTCCAAAGACTCTTTTAGAACCATAATAGCGCTAGTGGCTCATTTTGATTTAGAGTTCCATCAGATAGATGTTAAGACAGCGTTTCTTAATGGAGACATTGAAGAGACGATATATATGGCGCAACCAGAAAACTATGAGTCAAGTGATTCTAAGTCTATGGTTTGCAAACTAAAGAAATCCATCTATGGTCTCAAACAAGTTTCTCGTCAATGGTATCACAAGTTTCATCAAATAATTATCTCATATTGTTTTGAGGTCAATATTGTTGAGGACTGTGTATACTACAAGTTCAGTGGGAGTAAATATATATTTTTAGTCTTGTATGTTGATGATATATTACTCGAAAGTAATGATATAGGTTTATTGCATGAAACCAAACAATTTCTATCTAGCAAATTTGAAATGAAAGATCTTGGTGATGCATCTTTTGTATTAGGAATCCAAATATTAAGAGATCGTTCTCGAGGTATTCTTGGATTACCACAAAAGAATTATATCGAAAAGATTTTGAGTAGATATGGAATGGAAGACAGCAGACTAGCAGACACACCCATGTCTAAAGGAGACAAATTCAGTCTTAATTAGTGCCCCAAAAATGATCTTGAAAGAGTAGCAATGCGTGATAAACCTTACGCATCAGCAGTAGGGAGCCTAATGTATGCTCAAGTTTGTACCCGCCCTGATATAGCATTCATAGTGAGAGTTCTAGGCAGATACTTGAGTGATCCTGGTATGGATCATTGGACAGCTGTTAAGCGTGTGATGCGTTATTTGAATAGAACAAAGGACTACATGCTTACTTATCGGAAATCAGAAAATTTAGAGATCATTGGGTATACAGATTCTGATTTTATGGGATGCCAAGATAGTAGACGCTCAACTTTAGGATATATCTTTATGTTGGCTGGAGGAGCTATATCATGGAAGTCTGCAAAACAGACTCTTTTAGCTTCGTCAACAATTGCAGCAGAGTTCGTCGCTTGTTTTGAGGCATCTAACCATGCTATATGGTTGCGAAACTTTGTCACCAAACTTCGTGTAGTAGATGGCATTGAAAGGCTATTGAAAATTTATTGTGACAAAAGTTCAGCAATACTTTACTCCAACAGCAACAAGAGTTCGACAAAGTCGAAACATATTGATATCGAATTTTTGGTTGTTAAGGAGAAAGTTCAATTGAAACAAATTTCCATAGAACATAGGGACTCAGTCTATGCTAACAAACCCATTAACCAAGGGATTGACCCTTAAAGTATATCATGAGCACATTGCTCGTATGGGAGTCAATATTTGTGATATATTGGTTTAGTGAGAGTTTTTTTTTTTTTCTATATGTTTTATGTAAGACATTGAGTTATGTATTTTCTGCAGAATAAAGTTACGATGGATTATATTTTATTGAAATATTTATATTGTAATTTTGGATTGATCTCAATAAAATTTTTAAAGTTGGATCATTGGAAATAGACATGTACGAGATCATTTTCATGTTATTTCCATATTACTCATCCAAACTTGATCTATGTCATTGATTATACCAATGTTGTGATCATCGTCGTTTAATTGCGACTCTAATGCGGGAAAAGTTGCGGTAGTTCCTTTATTGATATAAGAGATGTACCAGATTGTTAAAATAATTAAGATTAAATAGCATTCAGATGTGCACATAAAGTTTTTTTTTATATATGATTATTTTTCAGTATATATAATATTATAGCCCAAGTGGGAGATTGTTAGAAAATTTAATTTTCTTTATTCTAATTTATGGACTATAAATTATATTAATAATCATTATAGCTATTTAGTTGTGACATTTGTAACGGTCTCATTATTGGTTATAAATAATATAAAGTCACACTTAATTATTTGTCAGTTTGGAGAAATTATGAGTAAAAACCGTTACTCTATCTTGGTCTTTATGGGGTTTAATGGGAACCAGTGGACCAAGCATAAATAGAGACAAAAGGGTTTGGTCCCTGACATATCAAAATCATATTTTTGCAAATTCTTATCCCATCTGAGAATTGCTCTCAAGCCTGAAAAGGACTCTGGATATTTTGGTTAAGGAAGGTCAGAAACCACCTTCACACAAGCAGCTCGAGAACCTTTGGAGTCATCAATCAATCACTATGGATCCAGGTTAGCTTCCGCTTTTGGTTATTACTTCTCGATGAATCAATATGAACGACACTAAAGCATTATGGATTTTTATCAAAATTTTAAACACATCCAATAAAAATTTAGCATCAACTATCAATATTTTTGCATCAACTTATCATTATTTGGCATCAATCATGGATTTCTATCCTATACACTTAATATGGATGTAAGCCTGACCATTTTTCCCTAGTTTAAGTCTTTATGTAAAATGATAGGTTGACGTCTCCATTTTTATGCCAAATAATGATACCCTTATGCCAAAATTATGACCCTTGATGCCAAATTTGTTTGGGTGTCCACCAGGGACACTAATATGTAGAGTGAATATAGAATTGCCTTCTTATGCCTATATCATTGTACGATGTGTCCATCCATAAATGATGTCAACTTATGATATTGGCATCATTTATGGATAAGTTATTTTTTGGCAATAAAAAAATACTTTAATTGGTCTCTGATAATGTCAAAAGTTGAATTGAATAAGGTCGGTCGACGGAAAATATTAAGAGTGTTAACTATAATTTTAATTTTAGATAATTTAGCCCATAACTATTTTATTCTAGGAAAAATTGGTTCATAATTTTATTAAAGTCTTTTATCATCTTTATTAACATAATCAATCGTAAATATACAAACTAAATCTATATATCTTATATTTAAAATTTTTTACTCAGTTTTAATGTATTTATTTTTATTATAATTTAAAAGATATTTTTTAATAGATTAAAGTCTTAATCTTTCATTTATTTAAACCTTTATATTTATTCAAAAACATTTATATTAGACCACATCTATTGCACGCTTCCCTTCCAAACACATAAACAAAAAAGAAATTAAATCACTGCACTGTTCAATATACATTGTCTTCAATATCTACCATGTTCTGTCTTATAAGGGTATTCTTGACAAATCCCCAACCATTCATTTATTTTATTTAGCTTTTTAATGTGGGCTTAACTTTTCAAAACTTAAACAATACATAAAACTAGATTTAATATATCTAACTGTAGTTGGCCCCACATCCTATTTATTTCTCCCAAGGATACGTAGCCTCATATTGCCCACAAGATTCATGTCTATATGTTATAGACAAATGCCTATGTCTTTACTGGAGAATGCACCTTCTTATAATCTTGAAAAGTCTTAAAATATATACATAAGCTGTAAGACCCCAAATTCTAATTATACCTTAATTAAAGGGATTTGGTTATACTTACCTTGATCAAGGCATAATTGGAATATGTGGGTCACGGGAATGCATTTTGATGTGTATGTATTACCTGATATGTGTTATGTGTATTACGATGATAGGTGCATTGCATGTGGGTTAAAATATGATAAAATAGACTAAGAACCTACGGAAGGAAGTTAAGAAGCAATCATGAGAGATTTTAGGTATTAATAGTTATGTATAAGTTTATAGAGGTGTTAAAAGGATGAATAGGGTGTTAGAAATTGTTAAGAGGGTGTTAGATGCATTTTGGAGTTTTAGATGTTTGAAACTGCTGCTGCTGCTGTCATGTATCAGCAGCTGCTCGCTAGCGACAAGTTCTAGTCGCTAGCGGGTGAGGCGGCAGAAGTTAGTCGCTAGCGGGTAATGCGGTGCTGTTGGTCGCTAGCGGCCGCATGTCCCTCGCTAGCGACCAGTATCGTGACAGAACAGAATTTCTGTCATTTTGCATTTTAGGCCAAGCCCTCCAACTTTTTAATATTGCCTAGATGCCCCTCCGTTCAGAACCACCTTATAACCCCAGAAGAGGTTTCTGAAACCTTACTTCACCCTTAAGAACACCCTCATACCCTCTCAAGCTTCCAAAACTTACCAACAATCAAACCTCACCTCTATATCACCTAAACTCATCACATCAAAGAACAAACACTATCATCAGATCCTTCTCATCAATTCCTTTCATTCCAACCGATCAGAAACCATTAGAAATCATAGAAACATCATCATCATCATTAAGGAAGCTTAGGTAGAGAACTAAGCAAGGAGTTCAAGAAGAGAAAGTGATTTCTAGCTTGAATAGAGAGAAACTACAAGAGGTAGGGGTTTAGATTTATGTTAAGTCATGTATTAATGTGTTTTCCTGCATCAGATACGAGTACATGCCTTTATTTTCATCAAATGGTTGTTGTTCTGTAAACTGACATGAGTACAGGGTCGGTATGCGCGCTAGCGGCCAAATCACAGCCGCTAGCGAGCATACACGCGCTAGCGACCAGGTTACAGGCGCTAGCAGGTGTAAGGAACCGACTTGGGCGCTAGCGGCCACAGAGGACGCGCTAGCGACCAGATCACAGAACTTTCTGCAGAATTGTGTTTTCTGCTATTTTGCTTTTATAATGATTCTAATCTTACATATGGTCTTTGAAATAGTACAGTATAAAGAATATATATAGATATATATATTAGAACCATATTTTGATTAATGGTAACAAATGGTTTAATGAAAAGAATAATAAATGAGACTAATTATATTATGTGATTTCATGCATATGATGAAGATTATGACACATGTAATATGATGAGTATGTATATGCATATAAGTATATATATATATATATATATATCAGAAACATATATTTTGATCATTGAGAATAATTGATATGATGAAAAGATGATATGTGAGGTCATCTACGTGATACGATGAGCATATAATGTATAATATGCATGCTGATATGTTAACGAAGCTGTGAAAGGTCATGTGAATCAAAAAATAAGATTTATGAGTAGCTTTCGGTACAAACGGAATTGGCAAGGGAGGTTGGCACCCTCGGTCCCCAATACCGATTTGTAAAGAAAGTGAATAAAAACCCTCTTCCCCACAGAGATCTAGTAGAAAACTAGATAGGTATGAGCTCATAGCCTAGGCGCCAGGTGTATGCGGAGGTAGAAAGAGAGAGGGTAGTGCCATTGATTTACGAAAATTATAACACATGACACATATAACTGTATGCATGATGTTGATCATGCAACTGTTGTATGAATAATTATATTTAAAACTTGTGACCGTATATAGTGTTGACTATGCAACCATTGTATGTTAATGAACATATTTTCAAGTAATCATTATTAGTTTAATATCAACTCTTTATTGTTGCATAGCATTTATATAATTAACAAGAAGCATATAGGTAAGACACTCCGGAATTAAATATATATTTGTGAAAATATTAATAATATGGTTTTTGTATATTTCACTTATTTCATAACAAAGCAGAGTGATCCCCCTACTGAGTCCGTGGAGCTCACCCCAATTCCACCACCTTTTGTTTTAGATACAGGTATCCCGCTAGGTGAACGGACCCGGATTTACAGGAGGATCAAGGCTCGGACATCCAAAGAATTTAGGACATTAGAAATTTATATTTTTCCGTATATGATATTATGTTATGTTATGTACCATATTTTACTCAGAAGGAATTATAAGGAAAGTATAAGTGTCTGTACAAGCTTATAGTTCTCTTAGAAATTCTAGTACACAAATATTGTAATATCTATTTTGAATATTACGTTATATGTGTTTTCTTATGTAGGTATTGGGCCACTTATGTGTTTTATGGTAATTTGGTTTTATGTAACCTGTAGATTCATTGTTTGGTGTATCAGTTTATACCTCATCACGCACAGGCCGAGATTTTTAAATTAAGTTCTCTTACGAAAATAATTGGCCCTATTTTCCGCGTATCCTTAATTTCAAAATTAAACTTTGAAACAAGATGATAATTTCCGGTAATTAACTCTATGTGACTTAAGCATAAAGAGGTAATTATTGGGGTGTTACATAAGCTATGTTGTGACCGTAACATTGATACATTTAATAAAGAGATACTCTTTTGATGCTTCTAACACGAATGACTTAGAATTCATTAATTAAAAATATTCAATTAAATATAAAAGGTGAATCATAACACCTATATATCTATTGACTACCGTCAAGTTAGATGCAATAATGGAGGGAGCTATTTTGTTTTAAATGACTCAATGACAATGGATGTGACGTTATTTGTGATTTTAAAAAATAAATTTTACACGTTTATGGTTTGAACAGTAAATTTGAATTTATACACAAAGTTTATATAGAAAATGGTATTTATGTAATATTCATAACAAACATAAAACTAATTTTTAACATGCTTACCTTTATCAAAAGATTTAGTAAGAAAACAAATTAAGTTATTTGTCATTGAAAATAACACACAATAATTAACGTTCCTACTAATATTATAAATATAACTCCTAAATATATATAAAACTTGTTAGATTAAGCCCATTAATACAAATTGTAACGTCTTAATTAGATGCATATCAGAAATATATATAGCCCAAATATATTACATTTAGTTAGTTAAACATCTATATAGAGTGCTCAAATGTCAAAATAAAAACATCATTGTTGTATTATATAATACACAAACTTACCAAAATACCACAAGATGTAGTAAGCCAATATATGATCTATCAAACAAAAAATAAAACATAACAGTGGCAACAACAACTTCAGCCATCCATTAACCTGAAACATAGAATTTTAATAGATTCAAAATAGTCGAAATAATTAGTTTATGTTATATTAAACATAAAGTTTAACAGAGACACATGATTAACTAAAAAAAAGGAAAATCATAACACATCACCTTAATAATCTTCATTTTTCTTCTTCAGAGAGACATAACACATGTTGTTGTCATGAACATCGAACACTAATGTAACAACATCCCCCTTCTGAAGCTGGTGTGTTTTGCAATACTCGTACCAACCATAACCAAAATGAACTTGATTAAATCTAGAAGGACAACAGATGAGCTGCCAATAAGAAGTATGACCATCTTCTGTATCATCCACCATTAAGGTTTTTTGGCCATTTGCAAAATGCATATCTCTGATCCGAGTTGGAATGTACTATAAGTAAATCAAGCAAAAATAGACATAAGTATTAAAAAAATCTAATATACAAAAAATCCAAGATTTTTGGGATTAATAATGCTATTTTACTAGAGGTTGATTTCCCTTAGTCATTCCAGCAGTCAATGTCACCTCCATAACGTGAGTTGGCGGAGGATGGTTTAGAAGGTATTCCGATTTCGTTTCAGACATGTCTGAGTCGTCGCTACTGATCACTATTACTTCGCTCTGAGAACACTGATTCACACCGCCCTTGTGCATGGCGTTGTATCTATCAGTTGGTGGTGTAGGTGGGCTACCATCAGAAATAGATGATGATTTCTCAATGACTATCAGATTAGTCGGATCATCCTGTGAAGTACATTGATATCATGTCACGACCCAACTCGGATCCGTGACCGGCACATGGGACACCGAGTCCCATGTCAACCTTAACCTGTAATCCACACAACAAACCAACTAAACAGCAATAACCACAACTACTGTAACATCACACATCATATAAAATCCATACATAAAAATAGGGTTCTCGAGTATCATCCCTATACCCCTAACCCATACAATCCAAACATAACATCCTTCGTAACTCAGAATCAACATAATACCACAAGTCTTAATTAGACTATCTCAATTACACATAACATAGACAATCCTGTTTGTAAACTTATGGAGCATACTACAGAGACAAAAGACAATAACTTAGCGCCTCTAACGTTGAGGCTCACCGTATCTAAGAGCTTGGAGGAACGGAAGGATTCACCTCCGGATCTGCACCTGAATCTGAAAATGTTTTGTATGAATGAGTGAGTCATACGCTCAGTGAATAAACAAGTTATAGGCAGTGTATATATGAAGCATATAACAGTACAACAGAATTACAACATAAACCAATAACATATATGTATCAATTCCATCGTTCTTATACAGTCTCTTTATCTTGGTAGCTTTTAACCTATGAACACCTAGAGCTCGGCCCCGACTCATGTTCATAGGAAGTATGGATGTCCTGCGAGCTATGCCCCTCATCAGGTTTCCCATTTACGACCCCGCGAGCTATGCCCCTCCTCAGGTCGTTTTACCATCTCTTAATTCCTTCGATTTTTATCTTATTTAGCGCTGTTAGTGGCACATATCATTCATAATCATAACATAAGTAATTCATCATCATCTTCACAACATTTACATAGCACTCATGCATCACCGTTTCATCATCACATCATCAGCATCATATCATAATTACAACGACATCATAAACATCCAATTAATAAGTTTGGGGTAGTGGTGAACGAATGGATTTGAGTAACTAACTTTAAAATATGAAAATTTTGAGTTAAAGTCTTGAAAATGGTGTTTTAGTGCATCTGTAATCGATTACAGACCTCTGTAATCGATTACCTGCTTCAAATTTCGTTCTGAAGAAAATTTTTGTGAAAATTGGCAGTCTGTAATCGATTACAAACCGCAGTAATCGATTACAGAGTTTTGGTAATCGATTACAGTAATCGATTACCAATTCGCTGTAATCGATTACAGCCTGGGTCAGAGACGAAATTCTGCAGAAAACTTCGCGAAAATCATCCCCAAATCCACATTTTTACCACAACCCATCCAAAACAAACACAACCAACATGCAATATCAATTATATATCAACCATCTCAGTCCCTATCAACTATCATGACCAGAAATTCACAGAATCAATCAAAATCATACATAAACCACAAATAACCCATTACTCACAAATTACTCCAATGAGCTCCAAGACACCACCCGGAGCTAGGATGAGCTACCCGGAGCTTCCCTAGTTGAATGAGACCCTAGAGAACACATCATAAACCTCAGATTCTCAACAAAATAAAAAACCCCCAATTTAAACCCTAAAATCCCAAAACCGAGATTGAAGAGAAATAGACATCAATGGAGAAAAAGAAATACTCTACACTTACCCACAATATACTAGATGAGCAATGCTAACTTGAATCTTGAAGTTTAATGGAGTTTGGGTGAGAGTTGAGGAAGAAGGAGATGAGGAAGAAGAAGAAGAAGAAAAGAGAATGTGAGGGAGAGAGAGATACAGGAAGAATGAGGGGGAAAGGGAGAAAAAGAAAAGAAAAGAAAGAAAGGGGTGGGGAGGTGGGACCCACGTGGTTCTATCTCCCCAGTGCACCGTGATCTCTTACTCAAACTAACTCAGAATACCCGAGGTATTACAATCTTCCCCTCTTAAAGAATTCGGACCCCGAATTCAAATACAGAAGGGAAAAGAGATTACTTGAAACATGAAAGAGGTGTGATACTTGCTCCGCATGGCTTCCTCGGGCTCCCACGTAGCCTCTTGACCCAGAGTGGTTCCGCCAAACCACCTCCACTCTAACAACTCCCCATAGAACGGAACTTGTGTACTTTGTCGATCACCAATCAACATCGATTCCTAATCATATGCCCATGCTAGAGCAAGGGTAACACTTGACGCTCTAGAACATGAGATAGGTCATATAAATATTTCCCAAAGGTCTAATATCCGGAGAACAAAACTTCCATCACTTTATAAATCTCATCACATCCTTTCCTTCCACAGCTCAAAGGGACACACGACCCTCAAAAGGGAACCTCAAGGTTCATCTCTCGTCGTTATCATCTACCTTCGGCTTTCACTAGGTCGAAACCCAAAATCGCTACTTCGCCACTCTCGAAACATTCCACACAGGTTCCGCAATCCTTTTCCTTCTTATCACGCCTCGAGAAGAAGTCATGCCAACACTTGGCCTACTTATTGATGTTACCAGAAGGCCAAACCAAGGACACACGTGATCCCAAGCCTCTCCCAAAATCACGTTCACAATTCCGGAGCATGCCTTATAGAATCTGAATTGCTTTCACAGCCTAAGGTGAAAGACATTGTTAAGATCGAGACAGTTTCCACGAACCTCCCGAACTTGCTCCAACAACACCAGATGAACTGAATCTCTCGGCCTGAAACACTAGAGAAGGGAGTTCCATGTAGCTGTACAATAACATCACCGGAGAGGTGAACATAACTGAGTACCACATAAGTCATCTTTTCCAAATGACATGAGCCGACTAGCTCAATCCCGCCCACCGTACACCATATAGAGTCCAACGACGCAAAATCTACAAGGTGAAGTTGTCACCCAATCCATGTCAATCATTACCAACTTTAACCCGCTGATATGCCAATCAACGAGAAACACAAGCCATCATAGTTCTCTTCATGCCTTACCACTAAATAACTCATTCAGGTCTCAATACCTCTTAGCATCTCTTGGGTGATCCGAACATATAACATTGTGGGTGTCCTTTACAGTCAACCTCCTCAAATCACATACGTTGGTACACCAAAACTCCTACTTCAATCTTAACGTCCCTTTTTCGATTCCAATGAAAATTCCAAGTTCTTACATCATCATCATTAACCTTAAGCTCTTTCACCCTTGGATCTTCTCATTGTGACATATTGATCCGAATCAACACCACTACGTCTCATCGCGTGTTAGAATTACCCCTTGTCTTCCTGACTTAAAATGCAACCCCTTCATATTCATCTGACATACTTCATCCACTGGGGCTTGACTGTAGAAACAATAAAAGATAATCAACACATGAACTTCGGTGTCCTACATCAACAACCTTATTAGCTTCCTCCCTGCTGATAAATAACATTGCACATAACTCTCAAACGTCGTGTCCACCTATGTGTCCTCAGATCTCAAGAGCAAACTTCATTACAAACACCTTCCATTCGTGGGTGAAATATCCCTACTCACGTTGTTTTAACTTTCTTAAACATAGGCAACACCCTTCCATGATCCGAATCAACACCACTAAGTCTCATCGCGTGTTAGAATTACCCCTTGTCTTCCTGACTTAAAATGCAACCCCTTCATATTCATCTGACATACTTCATCCACTAGGGGCTTGACCGTAGAAACAATAAAAGATAATCAACACATGAACTTCGGTCTCCAACATCAACAACCTTATTAGCTTCCTCCCAACTGATAAATAACATTGCACATAACTCTCAAACGTCGTGTCCACCTATGTGTCCTCAGATCTCAAGAGCAAACTTCATTACAAACACCTTCCATTCGTGGGTGAAATATCCCTACTCACGTTGTTTTAACTTTCTTAAACATAGGCAACACCCTTCCATGATCCGAATCAACACCACTAAGTCTCATCGCGTGTTAGAATTACCCCTTGTCTTCCTGACTTAAAATGCAACCCTTCATATTCATCTGACATACTTCATCCACTAGGGCTTGACTGTAGAAACAATAAAGATAATCAACACATGAACTTCGGTCTCCTACATCAACAACCTTATTAGCTTCCTCCCTGCTGATAAATAACATTGCACATAACTCTGAAACGTCGTGTCACCTATGTGTCCTCAGATCTCAAGAGCAAACTTCATTACAAACACCTTCCATTCGGGGTGAAATGTCCCTACTTTGTTTAACTTTCTTAACATAGGCAACACCCTTCCATGATTCCCAAGAGAACTTTCGAATGTTGTACTCGAACCATCGTTACACCGGGGCCCTCCTGATCCTGACTTTATAAGAATAGAGGCAGTGCTCACGCACTCCTTAAGCTTTTTGGAAACTCTGATTGACTTCTGACCACTGAGAGCGAACACCATCTTCGATTGACCGTGTCGACGGTACCACTGTTGCTAAGAAATCCTGAACAGAAGTGTCAGCAACATCGACTAAGTCCAAGAAACTCCTGGTTAGAGATGTGGTCTTTGGCTACTGCCGGATTGCTCTCTCCTTCTTGGGGTTTACCATAACACGTCCTATCCAAGGGAAGCCGCTCCATCCAAGATCGCATAGCATGCCGAGACGAGATCAAGGAGGCATGAATCACACACTATTCTTCTTGAGACACAAGGCTCACGCCATAGGGAAACAAATCCTACCTGCCTGAAACGTTAAATCCCTAATGCATTACATAAGGCAAATAAGGCACATACCACGGCAGCATCACAATCCACCTCCTTAGTTTCAGTCACAACTTCCTCTCGCTTTCCCTCTAACGGACCTGTCTGAAAGGATAAGCCGACGACACGACTACTGGGGATGGTATCCGAAGGATAGATCGAGTCAGGTATGTGTCGGGGACTCCCACTAAGCAAGGACATACCACAAGGTGACTCGACTGATTAAATCCAACACATATATTCAGATTCTGATGGTATAACCCTGGATGAAACCTCTTGCACAAGTTCCAAAGAGGGCGATGAGGTCTAAATGACCCTAACCATCGCATGATAGGGGGAACATATTACTGAATCAAGACTCCAACCCGACTTGACTCTAGTTGTGGTCGTCACTGATCCGAATCTTCTTCTAGAAGTAAGGTAGCGGTTCCAATGGCCGTAAAGATCACCCGAGACATCCTTACTAACTACTATCCTTTGTCTTATTCTTCTCTTTCAAACTTTTTATTAGCTCTTTACTCCTCTTGTGTGTTACCGATACTAGGGCCAACGCCCGTGACCTTGGGTACAAGCATACTCCTTATCTAAAAATACAGATCAAAGTATATCGGGTTCCTTAGCCTCTTCGTAATCCACTTGACTTCCTTCCTTCTCATGTGACTTCATGAATCGCATAGCCGCATAACCCAACTGAACTCTATAGCGTCCTCAAATACCGACATAATTAGGACCTGCTTGAGCTTAAAACTACTATGCTAACAACCTTTTTTAAATAACTGAGACTATCCTTCCTTTGAAGACTTTGCCGAACTCCTCCCACACTGGCGGAAGCATCCCGTCACTTAACTCTTTTCACCCGCCTCGTACCAAGAACAACATTTCCCTATATAGAGTAGGTTGTTATGTCCACGCCCAACATCATCATGACATCGAAGGGCCTATAGAACTCGGGTAGCCCTGTGTAAAACTCCTGAGGGTCTTCGCCCATGGGGTCTCTTGAGAACTTCGGCGGTCAACCTTAGGCAGAATTCCAGACTTACTCCATTCCCGTCATCAAGTTGTGGTTCACGCCCTTGTGGTGCCCTGTTCATGTAGGGTCACATCTCGTCGCTTCCCTGGTTCCGACTATTCAAAATCTATATCACGATGCTGAGCACTCGATGAATCTCTCTTATTGCTTCAGCATGGATGGTTTACATCTCATCCTTAAGAAAAGGGTAAGGGTTCCCTAACAAGGGGATACCCCCTACCAAGCATATCCTTAATGTAACATCCCCTCACTTATCCAAGTGGCCTATCACTCGGAAAGTAAAAGCATAGGAAACACTGCACGAGGCGTGCATATCCCTAGATAGTAGGGATTCAACAACGAGAAAACTTATACTGACAAGATCCTACGATAACCTCCTAATATTGTCTTCCTTAGAGTCACAAATGTGAAAATGGGCCGGCAACCATTTACACTATTGTCACCCTACTAAAGAACAATTGCTCCCATAAGATACAAAACTCAAACCTAGGGCTCTGATACCAACTTTGTCACGACCCACTCGGATCCGTGACCAGCACATGGGATACCGAGTCCCATGTCAGCCTTAACCTGTAATCCACACAACAAACCAGCTAAACAGCAATAACCACAACTACTGTAACATCACACATCATATAAAATCCATACATAAAAATAGGGTTCTCGAGTATCATCCCTATACCCCTAACCCATACAATCCAAACATAACATCCTTCGTAACTCATAATCAACATAATACCACAAGTCTTAATTAGACTATCTCAATTACACATAACATAGACAATCCTGTTGTAAACTTATGGAGCGTACTATAGAGACAAAAGACAATACTTAGCGCCTCTAACGTTGAGGCTCACCGTATCTAAGAGCTTGGAGGAACAGAAGGATTCGCCTCCGGATCTGCACCTGAATCTGAAAATGTTTTATATGAATGGGTGAGTCATACGCTCACTGAATAAACAAGTTATAGGCAGTGTATATATGAAGCATATAACAGTACAACGCAATGACAACATAAACCAATACATATATGTATCATTCCATCGTTCTTATACAATCTATTTATCTTGGTAGCTTTTAACCTATGAACACCTAGAGCTCGGCCCCGACTCATGTTCATAGGAAGTATGGATGTCCGCGAGCTATGCCCCTCATCAGACACCATACTGAGAAACCCCGCGAGCTATGCCCCTCATCAGGTTTCCCATTTACGACCCCGCGAGCTATGCCCCTCCTCAGGTCGTTTACCATCTCTTAATTCCCTTCGATTTTTTATCTTATTTAGCGCTGTTAGTGGCACATATCATTCATAATCATAACATAAGTAATTCATCATCATCTTCACAACATTTACATAGCACTCATGCATCACCGTTTCATCATCACATCATCAGCATCATATCATAATTACAACGACATCATAAACATCCAATTAATAAGTTTTGGGGTAGTGGTGAACGAATGGATTTGAGTAACTAACTTTAAAATATGAAAATTTTGAGTTAAAGTCTTGAAAATGGTGTTTTAGTGCATCTGTAATCGATTACAGACCTCTGTAATCGATTACCTGCTTCAAATTTCGTTCTGAGAAAATTTTTGTGAAAATTGGCAGTCTGTAATCGATTACAAACCGCAGTAATCGATTACAGAGTTTTTAATCGATTACAGTAATCGATTACCAATTCGCTGTAATCGATTACAGCCTGGGTCAGAGACGAAATTCTGCAGAAAACTTCGCGAAAATCATCCCCAATCCACATTTTTACCACAACCCATCCAAAACAAACACAACCAACATGCAATATCAATTATATATCAACCATCTCAGTCCCTATCAACTATCATGACCAGAAATTCACAGAATCAATCAAAATCATACATAAACCACAAATAACCCATTACTCACAAATTACTCCAATGAGCTCCAAGACACCACCCGGAGCTAGGATGAGCTACCCGGAGCTTCCCTAGTTGAATGAGACCCTAGAGAACACATCATAAACCTCAGATTCTCAACAAAATAAAAAACCCCCAATTTAAACCCTAAAATCCCAAAACCGAGATTGAAGAGAAATAGATCAATGGAGAAAAAGAAATACTCTACACTTACCCACAATATACTAGATGAGCAATGCTAACTTGAATCTTGAAGTTTAATGGAGTTTGGGTGAGAGTTGAGGAAGAAGGAGATGAGGAAGAAGAAGAAGAAGAAAAGAGAATGTGAGGGAGAGAGAGATACAGGAAGAATGAGGGGGAAAGGGAGAAAAAAAAAAAAAAGAAAAAGGGGTGGGAGGTGGGACCCACGTGGTTCTATCTCCCCAGTGCACCGTGATCTCTTACTCAAACTAACTCAGAATACCCGAGGTATTACAATCTTCCCCTCTTAAAGAATTCGGACCCCGAATTCAAATACAGAAGGGAAAGAGATTCTTGAAACATGAAAGAGGTGTGGATACTTGCTCCGCATCCTCGGGCTCCCACGTAGCCTCTTGACCAGAGTGGTTCCGCCAAACCACCTCCACTCTAACAACTCCCCATAGAACGGAACTGTGTACTTTGTCGATCACCAATCAACATCGATTCCTAATCATATGCCCATGCTAGAGCAGCAGGGTAACACTTGACGCTCTAGAAACATGAGATAGGTCATATAAATATTTCCCAAAGGTCTAATATCCGGAGAACAAAACTTCCATCACTTTAAATCTCATCACATCCTTCCTTCCACAGCTCAAAGGGACACACGACCCTCAAAAGGGAACCTCAAGGTTCATCTCTCGTCGTTATCATCTACCTTCGGCTTTCACTAGGTCGAAACCCAAAATCGCTACTTCGCCACTCTCGAAACATTCCACACAGGTTCCGCAATCTTT
>RYYW01000201.1:67995-83520 GCA_013621005.1 Aeschynomene evenia | reverse complement strand
TTTCTATAATACATTTGCAAAGAGCAGAGGATTAGTGGTAGAAAGAGCAAGTGTAAGAGAAATAGGAGGTCAGAACTTGTGAGTCAAATTTTGGTATCTTGTGAGGGTTTTAGACTAGAAAAAATATAAAATTTGCCAAATAGGCAAAAGAGAGAGAGCAGAGACTAGATGTGGGTGTACTGCTATGATGCAAATTCGTTTTGATTCATGTAGTGATCGTTGGATTGTGAAAAGTTTTTCCAATAATCACAATCATGAGATGATGGATCTAAGGTTTTATGGGATGCTTCCTGCACATAGAAAAATGACAGAAGCTGATGTTGGTCAAATGAATAGCATGAGAAATGGTGGGATTAGCACTACTCAGATATATGGGTTATTAGCTAGTCAATCTGGTGGTTACCAACATGTTGGTTTTGGTCGTAGGGACATGTATAATAATCTTGCAAAACAAAGGCGTCAATTGGCAGGAGATGCTACGTCAGCAGTTGCATTCCTTCGAGAGATGGCAGCTACTGACCCTTGTTTGTTTTTTACAAAAAAAAGTTGATGATGATGGAGTGTTACAACACTTGTTTTGGTGTGACGGTATTAGTCGAACAGATTATCAATTGTTTGGCGATGTGTTAGCATTTGACGCTACATACAAAAAGATAAAGTATCAGTGTCCTCTTGTTGTGTTTTCTGGGGTTAATCATCACCTTCAAAGTGTTGTTTTTGCTGCTGCACTTGTGACTGATGAAACAGAGCAAGCCTATGTGTGGTTATTGGAGCAACTATTAACGGCCATGAAAGGAAAAACACCTGTATCTGTCATTACTGATGGGGACATGGCAATGAGGAATGCTATTAACAAGGTGTTTCCTAATGCTCACCATAGATTATGTGCATGGCACTTGATTCGGAATGCTACCAGCAATATCAAGAATCCCAACTTTACATCAAAGTTCAAGAAATGCATGTTTGGGGGGGATTATGGGATTGGTCTTTTTCATCAAAAATGGTCTGAAATGATAGAGGAGTTTCAAGTGCAGGATAAGCCTTGGATTATTGACATGTATGAGAGAAGATACATGTGGGCAACATCTTATATTAGGGGAAAATTTTTTGCTGGATTTAGAACAACTTCTCGTTGTGAAGGTTTGCACTCATTCATTGCAAAGTATGTCAAATCTCAATACAATTTGAAGGAGTTTTTAATTCATTTTCAGCGTTGCCTGAATTTTCTACTTTTCAAAGAGGTAGAAGCTGATTTTAAATCTGCATATGGTGTACTAGTAATGCATACAAACCTTGAACCAATAGAGAGACATGCATCAAATGTGTATACGAGAAAAGTGTTCTTTCGTTTTCGAGAAAATCTTTTCAAGGCATGGTCAATGAGGGTTGTCGAATCAAGAAAAACGGGATCATATGTTATGTATAAGCTCTCTAGGTATGGTCAACCAAAAATCTCTTGGCATGTAACATATTGTGATGAACCTATGGAGCTAAGGTGTTCATGCTTATGTATGGAGTCCTTTGGATTACCTTGTGTGCACATAATTGTTGTTTTGGTGAGCCTAGACATTTATGAGCTACCAAATTGTCTAATCTTGGAAAGATGGACCAAGAAAGCAAAGGAAGCAATTCATGACAGCAGTGGATTGAGGTGAGATTCAATAAAATTGGCCTGGTATAGTTGCTTGACCAATTGGTGGAGTCGAGTGAACAATCGAGCATGCTTTAAATAGAAAGATTTATTGAGATGAGAGACTTAGCCATGAGTTATCTTGCGAGGTATGAGGCAGAGGATGCTGAGAGTTGCGATTGGCAAATGAATCCATTGGCTCAGGTGATTGTGAGGTTATGAACTTAAACAATTGTAGGACAAAAGGCCGAGGTGGACCAAAAGGCAAGAGAAGTTCCCAACATTGTAGTATTTGTCGAATGGAAGGCCATAATTGCACGACATGTCCTATGAAGAGACATATTGAGGAGGTGAGAGCTTAAAGCATTGAATCTGACTTTTCTATAGGATGATGGTTCCGAAGATAACTACAATCATGAAATCTCTTATGGAATGGTTAGTTTTATATTATAAGTTGTTTTGAGTTTGATGAACTATATTCAAATAATTGTTATGTAAATTTATCCTTCCATTGCAGGGATATAACGGAGAACCTATCTTGGCATTAGATGAAGACAACTAATCTTGTAAGTCTTGTATAATTATCTTGGCTTTATGTTTTTGAACAGGAGTGGTCTGTTTTCTTAATTAACCTTTGGAGTTTCAATGCTGAATTATTCTGTAGCTATATTATTTCAAAAGAATGTTTTTGAACAGGAATGACATGTTTTCTTAATATTGTAATAATATTGGTGATGTATGATTGTCCTGTATGATTGGTTTTCTTAAATTGTAATAATATTGGTGATGTATGATTGTCCTGTATGATTGGTTTTCTTAATATTGTAATAATATTGGTGATGTCTGATTGTCCTGTATGATTGGTTTTGCAGGAATATTGTTGATAAATATGAAATACTATATTTTAATTGTTATATCTATCTTTTTTTGTGTGCAGGATATATCTATCTTTAATTGAGGCCTAAGGCAAACATGGAGTGTTCTTTTGAATGGAATATTGTTGATAAATATTGCATGTTTTGTTTGGTGTAACCTTTTTGAGTAAGTACTTTCATTTTTTGCAGGGTGGGAGTAAAATTGCATTGTTAAATTTGGTATTTTGGTTGATTTTTTATGAAGTTGGAGTTGTTATTTTGCAATATTTTGATGCTCTGAATGGTTTATACTAAATCTATAAGTGGTTTCCTTCTCTGGATTCACAATGATGATTATAATAATAAATGATAATGAGTATTAAAAACAACAATGTTTGAGACTGAGTACATTAAATTGAGTTTTAATTTGCTTCTTCATATCACACGGCTAATATGTGCTCCACTGATAAACAAGGTTTGATATCATCTATGTTAGGTAGTATTTTTAGGGGATTATGTGGACAAGTTGTGGTTAATCCGCATTCTACTATGTTTTAGGGATCTGAAACAGAATAATAGGACTCGTTGGATCGCATTTGACAAGATTAAAACTACTAGTATTCAGCAAAAATTATAGTATAAGATTTGACTAATCATGATGAGAGAACGTGTATAATTATTGGCTGATTATTGCAGTATTTATTTATTATCCATGAAGTTAGGGCGTCTCTGATAACGTGGTTTTTGCCAATATTTTATGCCCTTAATTTGGATGATTGTATGCAATTTTTTGCTCTATTTTAGCCTTTTATTATACTTAATACAATTTGGAATTTATTTGGGCTTAATAGAAATAAAGGCTAAAGTAACAAGTTTTATGATGTTTTTGCAATTCAAGGATGACCTTTGCACTTGATCTTGGATATTTTGTATTTCTAGCACAGGTCACAAGTATTATTGGAGCTGGAGACATCAGGAACTGAGCAAGAAGCGGAGCAGTGAAATTCATAACCAGCATCGAGCGCTCCAGTGCCCATAGCGCGCTCCAGCGCACGAGGCCCACTTAAATCCATCACGTGCACAACACTGGCGCCCTAGCCAGCTATACGCGCCCCAGCGCCGCGCCGCAATTCTGTCACAGCAGAAACCCTATCTGCAAGACGAATTGGGGGCCCAAATTGGCTAGGGTTTGGAGGCTGCTCACATTATTTAAAGGAGGCTAATGCATCAGAAAACACACTTCTGAACACCACCACTTTTATATCTTTTCTTTTCCTAGTTTCTTACTTTCAACCCTAGGCTTTTTAGTTAGAGTTATTTTCCTCCATTAGGATTTCCGCTTTTTCCTAGTTTAGCTCTAGCTCCTTCATTTGTATTCTCAACGTTATTCGTCTAGCCCTTTGGGTTTTGTAAGTTACTCTTTCTAATTAATTCAGTTATTCGTTTTTCCATCTTTCCAATTTGCATTTAATTTCTTACTTTGCTCTTTATTGTTCAAGTTAATTACTTTCTTTTATTTTCTGCCCTTTTATTTCCTCCATGAGTAACTAAGTCTCTTGGTGGTTTATGAGGGTGTAAACATCATTGGGGTAATTTGAGGCTTTGTTCTTAATCTTGCATAAGTTTTCATTATCAAACCTTGGCATATGATTTGAGATCTTAAATTGTGTGTTTAATCCTTTGTCTTGGCTTACTCGATCGAGTTAGGCTAATTCATTGACATCTGTTTTTGTGTTAGTTGATTAATTGATGCTGCATGGCATATTAGGATTTGGTAATGAGTAATTAATTGGCTGATTAGTCTCTTTAATTAGATTAATGTGATTGGCTTTAACAATTGTTGAAAGTGGAACTAAAGGTGAGATCTCACTAATTAATCCCATTCTAGGCAATTAATCATTAGAATCACAACAAAAGAGTTAGATCTAACTCCGGCGTAATTAATCAACTCATGCATTCTTTTGTAGCCAATGATAACACCCTAACGAATGTTCCACCCCCATAAACCACTGTTTTTATTATCTTTATTTTATTCCAAATTATTTCTCTTGCATACAAAAATCCCCCAATTGTGACAACCGTCATACAACTAGTCTTGTGCATTGCTCTCTTAGCCATTCCTTGTGAGAGACGACCCTGGTTTCCACTAAACTATATAAGGGGAACTTGGTTTTAAAAATAATTAAATTTATGGGTGTCACGACAACAACCATCAGTCTCCAATATCTTATAACTCGAATTTTATTTTCCATTCCTTTCCGGTAGCCCCGACGTTAATATCTTTGATGAGATCATAATTGATCGACATTGTTTTTTGAGAACAACTCTATTGAGGAAAACTATAATAGAGATGAAGATGGTAGTATGATCCTAATTTATAGAATATATAATTAGTTTTGTCCGTAAAATTAACATGCAAGACAATTTTTTTAAAAAATATGTATATTTGTAGATTATATATAATATATAAGGATTTATCATAATTAAAATTGAAAAGCCGTAAAACGAAAAGAATCTGAACGAAAATTTTATATAATATTAGAAAATTTATATAAAAGAATATTTATCGTCATATATATTCTTAAGAACATATTTTTCAAATTTATATTATGAAATATGAATAGATAATTTTAAATCAAATATTATCATTTTCAAATATTTTATGATTAAATAAATTATTCTAAATAAAATAAAAGATACATATTAGATATTAATTTTGAAAAGATACATTAAAGATTCGTAAATACTTGAAAGAATAAAAATAAAGGGTACCTAAAATTGCATACGTATCACATTTATAGAGACTCAATTAATGGGCAAATTGGTAATCAACATAACATGTCTTTTACAATTTTTATATAAAAGATTAAATAAATATTATGTTTTTTATTTCACTTTTATTTAAATATATTTAGTAAACTATATTAATATTATTATAGAAAATATATATTATTTAACTATTGTATAAATATTAAATATTAATAAAATATTATTATGAATAGAGTACATATATAGTATATATAATTAGATAAAATGAAACATAATTGAAGCTTTCAAGAATTTCTAAATGTGGGTTGGCTATTCCAAACGCCCACTCAAACACAATCAATGTCATAATATGAAATTGTAGTTAGTTTATTTAATTGTAATTCCTTCCATCTAATTTTATTTGTCACAATGTCATGTGTTACAGTGTTTTATGATATTAATTTAAATTAATTTGATCAAGAGATAATGTCATAATATGACAAAGGTTCACATTGTTTGGATATCAATTTTCATTTCGATTAATACAATGAACTGAACATGCTTTAGTTTTATAGTTATTGCACTTAATTAATAGTAAATTAGGTAAGGTGACTTCGATGGGATGATGAACTTCGAACAAGACTTAGAATAGGTTGGAATGTGACTTGGTGAAGGTGTTGATTAGGTGCTTTCATGGGATGATAAATTTGGAACTAAACTTAGAATAAGTTGGAAAATGACTTAGTGAATGTGTTATCAGGTGAGATAAAGATAATAATTATTGTCATACTTATATGTTATTAAGGTTATTTTTATTTGTTTAGTTGAATTTTTTTACTTATGAGAATAGTGACCGATGGTGGTTGATGAATATGATGGTATAATATGTCATCTATAAGTATATAAAGCTGTGAATTCTATACGTATGAAAATTATATGCTATACTAAAATGACAATAAGGGTTATTTTATATTTGTCGTACTAATATTTTCTTTTTTATATGTAATAGCTTTCAATATAAGTAAAATGGGACAGAGGGTGTTGATAAACTTCTAACATTTTAATTAATTAACTTAATATCATCAACTACGTCTAATACACAACTTTGGTCATGTATTTGATTATGCATTTATAAGATTAATTAAAAAACAAAGTTATTTATAAGAATTTAATTTCATTTGCCTGTCTGTAAAATAATTTTACACAGCTATCAAATCATAGATTGACACATCAACAAAATATTTTTAACTTAACCACACACTAATTAAAATATAATACAATCAATGGATGTGATTGACTGACCGTATAAAATTTGAAAGTCGTTGTTAATACATCATAATTAAACACTATTTATAAATGATCATTACTCATATATAAGTAATTATGACGTAAAGTAATAATGGTTCTCCGATAATCAATTACACAGGAAGAAGTTAATAATGATATCTGAAAATTAAAACATCTTTAAAAACTAATTGTAATAGCTTTCCTCAATTATATAAAAGAATCTATATATTCATTGTGTATCTGCATAGAACATATGCATTAATTGTTATAGTTTCATTAAAAAAAAAATAAAATCTGTACAAAATCTTACTTTTTTCTAAATATTTGTAGAAATAAATTTCTATCCTAATATGTGTGTATCGAAACAATCTATAATATATGTGTATCGAAATCAAATAAAATCATTGATATACAATTTGATGAAAAAATAAATATATATCTAAATCAAATTTGTTAACAAATATTTGTGATAAATAAATATTCTAATCTTAATTTGTTAACAAAAGATTTCAAAAATATCTCATATTTCAAATATAAATCAATAAGTTATGAACAGAGCAAATAGACATTGATAACTTTGCTGCATTTGTCATTCAAGTAATGCCACTTTTGTTGAATCAATTATTTTTTCACTTATTTTATTTTGTCATTTTAATACCTTGGTATTCTGAGTTAGTTTGAGTAAGATATCACGGTGCATCGGGGAGATAGAACCACGTGGGTCCCAACTCCCCACCCCTTTTTCCTTTTTCCTTTTCTTTTCTCCTCCCTCCCGTATTTTTCCCGTATACCACTCCCCCATTTTCCTTTCTTTCTTTCTCTCATCCTCACCACTTCTCCCTCTCTTAAATCTCTCCCAATCCATCACCCAACTCCATTAATGTTCAAGATCAAGTTAGCCATGCTCATCTAGTGTATTGTGGTAAGTGTAGAGTATTTATTTTTCTCCATTAATGTCTATTTTCTCTAATTTTCGGATTTGGGGTTAGGTTTACACTTAGGGGTTTTTGATTTTGTTGTGAGATTGAGGTTTGTGATGTGTTCTCTAGGGTCTCAACCACTAGGAAGCTCCGGGTACCTCATCCTAGCTCCGGGTGGTGTCTTGGAGATCATTAGAGTAATTTGTGAGTAATGGGTTATTTATGGTTTATGTTTGATTTTGAATGATATTGTAAATTTCTTGCTATGATAGTTGATAGGGACTGAGATTGGTTGATATATGATTGATATTGCATGTTGGTTGTGTTTGATTTGGATGGGTTGTGGTGAAAATGTGGATTTGGAGATGATTTTCGCGAAGTTTTCTGCAGAATTTCGTTTCTGACCCAGGCTGTAATCGATTACTGTAATCGATTACTGTGGGTTTGTAATCGATTACAAACTGCCAATTTTTACAAAAATTTTCTTCGGAACGAAATTTGAAGCAGGTAATCGATTACAGAGGTCTGTAATCGATTACAACAGTACAAAAACTCTATTTTTAAGACTTCAACTCGAAATTCTTACACTTTTAAGTTATGCATTCAAATCCATCTGTTCACCACTACCCCAAACTCGATATCAGACTGTTTATGCTGTTATTATGATGATGATGTGAATATAATGCGATGTACGATTGCGAAATGATAATAAATAAAGGATGATTAAATGTTGGTTTGCTCGGCCTGAGGAGGGGCATAGCTCCCGGGGTCGAGTTTGATAAAGTCTGAGGAGGGGCTGGGCTCCCGGGATCTCTAAGGACAAATACACTTGTAATAATAATACATAAGACGAATTGCGGAATGTGTTGTATGGTGATTATGTGATGGATTGCTATGACTGTATATGTGATCATGATATTGTTGCATAAACTGTTTTTAATCTATTATTCACTGAGCGTATGACTCACCCATTCATACAAACCATTTTCAGATTCAGGTGCTGATCAGGAGGCGAGCCCTTCCGTTCCTCCGAGCTCTTAGCTGTGGTGAGCCTCGATGTTTAGAGGCGTTATGTTATTGTCTATTATGTCAGTAGTATGCTCCATAGGTTTACAAACAGGATTTCCTAAGTTACGTATGTGTTTTAAGTCGAATTAAGACTTGTTGGATTTCTGTTAGATTATGTTAGCTTATGGATCAAGCCGGATGTGATGACCATATTATACGCATTATGGATTTATGGGTAATACCTTGAGAACCCTATTATATGTATGGATTTATGTATGAATGCATGTTAAAGTAGTTGTGGCTGCTGTTGTTTAGCTAGATTGTTGTGTGGATCACAGGTTAAGGCTGACATGGGACTCAGTGTCCCATGTTCCGGTCACGATCCGAGTTGGCTCGTGACAAAGTTGGTATTAGAGCCAGGTTGAGTTTTGTAACTTATGGAGCAATTGTTCTTCAACAGGATGACAATAGTGTAAATGGTTGCCGGCCCATTTTCACAAATTGTGATTCTACTGAAGACAGTTTAGGTGTTGTCGTCTAAGTTAATTCCTTGATTGCTAATCCCTTTTTGACTCGGGGATGTTTCATCTGTTATGTCTCTAAATGATTGGTTGTTTGTGTAGCTGCTCTTGGTTGACCATGCCGCCTAAGCAGGGTACCCGAAGACGGGGAAGGCCTCGTACCACCAGGGACCCCCCTCCTGTGCAGGGGGATGATGAGCCCGTTGGAGGTGGTGCAGAGCCTAATTATGGTGAGGAGATGCAAGGGGTTCGCCAAGCCCTTAACATCTTGATTCAGATGATGCAAAACCAGAATCAAAACCAAAACCAGAACCAGAATAAGAATCCGGATCAGAACCAGAGGAGGGAAGAGGTTCCTCCGAACATGGACTACGAACCACCTAGGCCGGGACCTCAGGTTTTTTGTACTCATGAGGTGACGCTGGAGGCTTATCTGAGGCTGAACCCACCGACTTTTTCGGGGGAGTCCATGGAGGAAGACCCGGAGGATTTCTTGGATCGGGCCACTAGAGCTCTGCGTGCCCTTTGATGCCATGATGTGAGGGCCGTGGATCTGGTGACCTACACCCTTCAGGGGACTGCTGTTCACTGGTATGAGACTTGGTTGATGGAAAGGGCTCATATGAGGAGGCCGCCACCAGTATGGGAGGAGTTCACTGAAGCCTTCAGGGCAAGATTCTTTTTTGAGAACCGAAGGGAGCTCTTGGTGGAGCAATTTCTCAAGCTGAAGCAGACTCCGGGCATGTCTGTAGTCGAGTATGCTACACAATTTACTCGATTATGTCGATATGCGCCGCATGAGATCATCACTGAGGATAAGAAGGTGAGAAGGTTTGTGAAGGGGCTCAGGGAACCGATGCGTTCCATTCTACATAATGAGATAGGGAGAAAGTCTTTCTCTCAGGTGATGGATACTGCTGTGGGCATTGAAAGCTCAAGAGAAGAAGACAAGCTGAATAGGGGATTTGAGAAGAAAAAGAAGACTACAGGGCAGTTCTCCGGAGGATCCAGTTCTTGTGGGTCCCAAGGTTATCAGCAGCAGAGGTTTGCTCTGGGGAGTGGTTCCAACTCCTCAGGATCCACCCCTAGGGCCATGTCTGGGATGAGGCCCCAAGCAAGCAGTGCTTCTCAGTCGAACACACAGTGGTCTGGACCCCAAGGTCCTCAGCGTCCTCATTACAAGCATTGTGGAAGATACCATCATGGGGCGTGTCGCCCGAACCAGAATGTATGCTATGGGTGTGGGCAGGCAGGGCATTTTATCAGGGAGTGTCCTCGCCTTGCTGGGGGAGCTACTGGGCATCAGGAACCCGCCTTTCCTGCACCATCTCATTCAGCTATGTCTCCGGGTAGTTCTTCCGGGCAAGGAGGTCGGGGTGGAACCAGAGGAAACAGAGGTAGAGGTCAAGGTGGAGGAGGGAGAGCCCAGCCGAGGGTCTTTGCTTTGACTCGTCAGGATGCTCAGGCATCGAACACAGTTTTGGCAGGTATTTTGAAAGTTGGCTCTTCTGAAGCTTATGTGTTGTTTGATCCGGGCTCTACACATTCATATGTATCCCCGTTCTTTGCTTCTCGTTTTGGCGAGCAACCCACAGCGTTGGAGGATCCTTTTTGGGTTAGTACTCCGGTGGGAGAACCCCTGATGGTTCGGTTGGTTTGTAAGTCGTGTGTAGTGTCGGTGAGCGGGATGTACACTTTGGCCGATTTAGTGATCTTGGTTATGGTGGATTTTGATGTGATCCTAGGTATGGATTGGTTGGCTTCCTGTCATGCCTCCGTAGATTGCTACGCTAAGTTGGTCCGATTTGTCCTCCCCGATGACTCAACCTTCGAGTTCCAAGGGATCGATGTGTGACCCCCGCTTCTTTGATATCGGCCTTAAGTGCCATGAAGTTGATGGATCATGGGAACCAAGGTTTCTTGCATCAGTTGTGGATGTGGAGGCTAGAGTGTCGGATTTAGATCAAGTTCCGATTGTGAGTGAGTTTCCAGATGTCTTTCCAGAGGACTATCCAGGATGCCGCCGGATAGGGAGATAGAGTTCGGATTGACTTAAACCCTGAAGCTCAACCTGTTTCTATTCCCCCTTACCGTATGGCTCCGAAAGAGTTGAATGAGCTGAAGGATCAGTTTAGGGACCTCTTGGATAAGGGGTTTATCCGTCCGAGCACTTCACCTTGGGGTGCTCCGGTTCTCTTTGTTAAGAAGAAGGATGGGTCTATGAGGCTTTGCGTGGATTATCGCAGCTCAATAAGATGACGGTCCGTAACAAGTACCCTCTTCCTAGGATCGATGATCTGTTTGATCAGCTTCAAGGTGCTTTTGCTTCTCGAAGATTGATTTGAGGTCTGGTTACCACCAATTGAAGATTAAGGAGGGGAGACGTTCCAAAGACAGCTTTTGCACCTGGTATGGACATTTTGAGTTTCTGGTGATGTCCTTCGGTTTGACCAATGCCCCGGCAGCTTTCATGGATCTTATGAATCGGGTGTTTAAGCCGTTCTTGGACCGATTCGTCATCGTCTTCATTGACGACATCATGGTTTACTCCAAGAATGCGGCGGAGCATGAACACCATCTCAGAGTTGCTGTTGCAGACACTAAGGGATCATAGTCTTTATGCCAAGTTCTCCAAGTGTGAGTTTTAGCTAGATCGGGTGACCTTTCTTGGACATGTGGTATCTAGGGACGGGGATCATGTAGATCCAAAGAAAGTCGAGGCAGTTCAGAAGTGGCGAGACCTATGACGGTGACCGAGATCCGTAGCTTCTTGGGTCTTGCTGGTTACTATCGGAGGTTTGTTAAGGATTTCTCAAGGATAGCAGCCCCTCTCACCCAGTTAACCCAGAAGAGTGTACCTTTCCAGTGGTCGGAAGCGTGTGAGGAAAGTTTTCAATGGTTGAAAGAGTCTTTGACCACCGTCCGGTTTTGGTTTTGCCTTCGGGTTAGGAGGGTATTCTGTGTACTGTGATGCTTCTCGGATTGGGCCTTGGTTGTGTTTTGATGCAGCATGGAGAGTTATCGCTTATGCATCAAGGAAGTTGAAGACTCACGAGCAGAACTACCCGACTCATGATTTGGAGATGGCTGCGGTTGTTTTGCTCTTAAAATCTGGAGCACTACCTCTATGGGGAAACATGTGAGATTTACACGACCACAAGAGCTTGAAGTATATCGTTCAGCAGCGGATCTTAATCTGAGGCAGAGAAGATGGATGAAGTTGCTCAAGGATTATGATTGCACCATTCTATATCACCCAGGAAGGCGAATGTAGTCGCTGATGCTTTAAGCTGGAAGTCTATGGGTAGTCTGGCCCACATTGCTGTTGTGAAGAGACCGTTGGTTGAGGAGATCCATAGGTTGGAGTCGGAGGGCATGCACTTCGAGTTAGGGAGATCTGGAGTTACTCTTAATTAGCTCATGTGCGGGCTCAGTCCTCTCTGGTGGACCAGATTAAATCTGTTCAGCAGAACGATCCAGGCTTGCTAAGCTAGTGTCAGAGGTCAGTGAGGGAAAGAACGTGGAGCTAGCTCTAGACTCAGAGGGTGTTTTACGGTGTGGGCAGCAGTTGTGCGTACCCGATGTGGGTAATCTGAGGAGGCTCATACTAGAGGAAGCTCACAACTCCAAGTATTCATCCATCCAGGTAGCACGAAGATGTATCAGGATTTGAAACGGTTGTTTTGGTGGGAAGGTATGAAGCGGGATGTGGCAGATTTTGTTTCTCGTTGTCTGGTGTGTCAGCAAGTGAAGGCAGAACACCAGAGACCTGCAGGGTTGTTGCAACCGATTGAGATACCGACATGGAAGTGGGAGAGGATCACCATGGACTTTGTGACGGGGCTACCTCGCAGTTTTCGAGGCTTTGACTCCATATGGGTGATTGTGGATCGACTGACCAAGTCGGCCCACTTCATTCCAGTTAAGACATCCTACGGGCGCCTCGTTATGCTCAGTTGTTCATCGAGGTCATTGTGCGACTTCATGGTGTTCCGACATCCATCATCTCCGACAGAGGGACTCAGTTCACCTCCCGGTTTTGGCGATCCTTTCAAGAAGCCTTGGGGACTCGCCTTAACTTCAGCACAGCTTTCCACCCTCAGACCGATGGCCAGTCAGAGAGGACTATTCAGATTTTGGAGGATATGCTCCGAGCTTGTGTTATGGATTTTGGAGATGGTTGGGAGCCGTACCTTCCGTTGGTGGAGTTTTCTTATAATAATAGTTATCAGGCCAGTATTGGTATGGCACCGTTTGAGGCTCTTTATGGTAGGAGGTGTCGGTCTCCCATAGGTTGGTTTGAGAGTGGTGAAGCTGCACTGTTGGGACCCGATCTGGTACAGGATGCCATGGATAAGGTGAAGTTGATCAGGGAAAGGCTCCAAGCGGCTCAGAGTAGGCAGAAGGCCGATTTGGAGTTTTCGGTCGGAGACCATGTGTTCCTCCGCATATCTCCGATGAAGGGAGTTATGAGGTTCGGTAAGAAAGGAAAGCTAAGTCCTCGGTATGTTGGACCTTTGAGATCTTGGATCGGATTGGGGCAGTGGCCTATCATTTGGCGCTTCCACCTGAGATGTCCTCAATCCATCCCGCTTTCATGTGTCTATGCTGAGGAAGTACTTATCGGATCCATCTCATGTGATCGAGCATCAAGTGTTACCGTTGGATGAGAATTTGGCATACGAGGAGGAAACGGTGGCTATTGTTGATCGGCAGGTGAGGAAACTCCGTTCTAAGGAAGTGGCAACAGTGAAGGTGGCTTGGCGAACCACTCTGGTCAAGAGGCTACGTGGGAGCCCGAGGAAGCCATGCGGGATAAGTATCCGCACCTCTTTCATGATTCAGGTAATCTCTTTTCCCTTCTGTGTTTGGAATTCGGGGTCCGAATTCTTTAAGGGGGAAGATTGTAATACCTTGGGTATTCTGAGTTAGTTTGAGTAAGAGATCACGGTGCACCGGGGAGATAGAACCACGTGGGTCCCACCTCCCCACCCCTTTTTCCCTTTTTCCTTTCTTTCTCTCCCCCTCCCTCATTTTCCCGTATACCCACTCCCCCATTTTCCTTTCTTTCTTTCTCTCATCCTCACCACTTCTCCTCTCTTAAATCTCTCCCAAATCCATCACCCAACTCCATTAATTTCAAGATCAAGTTAGCTTGCTCATCTAGTGTATTGTGGGTAAGTGTAGAGTATTTCTTTTTCTCCATTGATTTATTTTCTCTAATTTTCGGATTTGGGGTTAGGGTTTACACTTGGGGGTTTTTGATTTTGTTGTGAGATTGAGGTTTGATGTGTTCTCTAGGGTCTCAACCAACTAGGGAAGCTCCGGGTACCTCATCCTAGCTCCGGGTGGTGTCTTGGAGCTCATTGGAGTAATTTGTGAGTAATGGGTTATTTATGGTTTGTTTTTGATTTTGAATGATATTGTGAATTTCTTGCTATGATAGTTGATAGGGACTGAGATTGGTTGATATATGATTGATATTGCATGTTGGTTGTGTTTGATTTGGATGGGTTGTGTGAAAATGTGGATTTGGAGATGATTTTCGCGAAGTTTTCTGCAGAATTTCATTTCTGACCCAGGCTGTAATCGATTACAGCGAATTGGTAATCGATTACTGTAATCGATTACCAACCCTGCTGTAATCGATTACTGCGGGTTGTAATCGATTAAACTGCCAATTTTTAAAAATTTTCTTCGGAACGAAATTTGAAGCAGGTAATCGATTACAGAGGTCTGTAATCGATTACAACAGTACAAAACTCTATTTTTAAGACTTAACTCGAAATTCTTACACTTTTAAGTTATGCATTCAAATCCATTTGTTCACCACTACCCCAAACTCGATATCGGACTGTTTATGCTGTTATTATGATGATGATGTGAATATAATGCGATGTACGATTGCGAAATGATAATAAATAAAGATGATTAATGTTGGTTTGCTCGGCCTGAGGAGGGGCATAGCTCCCGGGGTCGAGTTTGATAAAGTCTGAGGAGGGGCTGGGCTCCCGGGATCTCTAAGGACAAATACACTTGTAATAATAATACATAAGACGAATTGCGGAATGTGTTGTATGGTGATTATGTGATGGATTGCTATGACTGTATATGTGATCATGATATTGTTGCATAAACTGTTTTTAATCTATTATTCACTGAGCGTATGACTCACCCATTCATACAAACCATTTTCAGATTCAGGTGCTGATCAGGAGGCGAGCCCTTCCGTTCCTCCGAGCTCTTAGCTTTGGTGAGCCTCGATGTTTAGAGGCGTTATGTTATTGTCTATTATGTCAGTAGTATGCTCCATAGGTTTACAAACAGGATTTCCTAAGTTACGTATGTGTTGTAAGTCGAATTAAGACTTGTTGGATTTCTGTTAGATTATGTTAGCTTATGGATTAAGCAGGATGTGATGACCATATTATACGCATTATGGATTTATGGGTAATACCTTGAGAACCCTATTATATGTATGGATTTATGTATGAATGCATGTTAAAGTAGTTGTGGCTGCTGTTGTTTAGCTAGATTGTTGTGTGGATCACAGGTTA
>RYYW01000201.1:12660-58899 GCA_013621005.1 Aeschynomene evenia | reverse complement strand
CTCGTAGTTCGAAAGGGGTCAATGAGTAGTTGCTATGGAGTCCAATGGGGTTTACAGAAGTTGGACGAGATTTCGGTGTTCATGAAGCAACTTGCACTCAACCATCACAAGCCACTTCCATTCCACCCATTGACATCCAACAAGTGTGTGGCATATGCGCAAGTGACACCCTACCGACACTTGCCCCCAACTCATGGATGATCCAACCATGGTGGCCGCTACACACCAATTCAACAATAGACCCCCCTTCAACCCAAATAATCCACCCATGGGAACACATACAACCCCCTTGGAGAAACCATCCTAACCTTAGGTGGGGGAACAACCAACAAAACAATACTCCCAACCCACCTATGGCCAAGCTTCTAACTCCCAACCATACCACCAACAACCTCCAAAATACCAAGCTCCACACCAAAGACCAAACCCCCAACCTCAACTTACCGGCATAAACCCCCTCTTCAAATTCTAGCCCCTCCACCCACCACTCCAAACCCTCAACCTCCTCCAACCAATGATGCGGGAACCCCGCCATGCAACAAATCATCAAGTTGCTTATGGAGCAAAAGCAACAAACAGATGCCCTCTTTCAACAACAAAACGAGTTGCAAAGGAAGATCCTCCAATTGGAGAGTGTTCAAGCATCTTCCTCAAATGCCCAAGGAGGGCAACTTCCCCGCTCAACCGTTCCCAAACCCAAAGGGGACGTCAATGCCATCACCCTCGCTCCGGAACCACTCTACCGGAAAAAGGAAATTTTGGAAGAGGATGGCAAGAAGAAAGACAAAGGGAAGGGGAAGGTAGTGGTTGAAGAAGGCAAAGAGGAGGACAAGAAGGAAAAGGAGAGGAGGGCAAAAAAGGAAGAGGAAGGCCCAACCAAGGTGCTTGCCTTTCCCTCAACTCATTAGGGGAAGCAAGAAAAAGCAAGCGGAAGTGGACCCGGACCTCTTGGAGACTTTCAAGAAGGTGGAAGTCAATATTCCCCTCTTGGATGCTATCCAACAAGTCCCGAAATATGCCAAGTTCCTCAAGGAACTTTGCACTCACAAGCGGAGGATCAAGGAGGCAAAGTCCCAAGTTGAAGTTGCCATGCTATCTCCCTCCTTGCCCGCAAGTTCCAAGATCGGGGAAATTCTCTATACCTTGCGTGGTGGGCAAAATGGTCATCAAGGACGCGCTTGCGGACTTGGGGCGGGATTAATGTGATGCCCAAGGCCATCTATCAAGCCCTTAACTTTGGCGAACTCAAGCCAACCAGTTTGCTTCTCCAATTTGCAAACCGAAGTGTCCAAAAATCGGAGGAATTCTTGAAGATGTACTTGTTAAGGTAAATGAATTAATTTTCCCCGTTGATTTCTATGTATTGGACACCAATGATGAGGTACCATTGGACCAACATACACTTATACTTGGCCGACCTTTTCTAAAAACCGCTAAGGCCAAGGTGGATGTGTATGCGGGTACTTTGGACCTAGAATGTGGTGATCTCAAGGCTCGTTTTTGTCTTAAAGAAGCTATGAAACACCCATCTGAGTCTCATTCTATTTTTTCTGTTGATATTATTGATGAATTGGTTGAGGATGAGGTAGAAGGGTGGTTTCAAGGCTTAAACCCTCTAGTGTCATTGACAATGACTTGAGCCTTGAAACTTGTGAAAATTGTTTTGAAAAAGGTGAATTGTGCACAAAGTGTGCGAATGAGGATTTTGAGCTTTTTGGAACAAGTGATAAATCAATTGATTTGAGTAAAGAATTGATTTCAAGTGAAATTTCTAATGATGCTTGTTCTTGTGCCAAAGCATTTGCTATTTCAGGTGATGCTCCTAAAGGAGCTCAAGCACCACCCACTGAAGAATTGAAGCCTCTTCCTCCACATCTCAAGTACATTTTCTTGGGGGAAGGAGAAGCTCAACCAGTAATCATAGCCAGTGATCTCTCCACCACTCAAGAAGACAAGCTTACACAAGTCTTGAGGGATCACAAGGCGGCTATTGGGTGGACCTTGGGAGATCTTACCGGGATTAGCCCTCCACATGCACACACCGCATTTTCTTGGAGGAGGGTGCAAAACCGGTGAGACAACCTCAAAGAAGGATGAATCCTTGATTTTGGAGGTGGTCAAGAAGGAAGTGACCAAACTCTTGGCGGCGGGCATCATCTACCCCATTTCTGATAGCCAATGGGTGAGCCCCGTCCAAGTTGTTCCCAAGAAGTCCGGCATCACCGTCATCCGGAATGAAGATGAATTGGTCCCAACGAGAGTCCAGAATAGTTGGCGGGTTTGCATAGACTACCGCCGACTCAACCAAGCAACCCGGAAGGACCATTTCCCCTTGCCCTTCATCGACCAAATGCTTGAGAGGTTGGCCGGACAATCCCACTACTGCTTCTTGGATGGATTTTCGGGGTATTTCCAGATTCACATAGCCCCGGAGGATCAAGAGAAGACGACTTTCACATGCCCCTTCGGTACTTTTGCTTACGGCGCATGCCATTTGGGCTCTGCAACGCCCCAGGCACCTTTCAGAGGTGTATGGTAAGCATTTTTTCTGATTTTCTGGAAAGTTGCATGGAAGTTTTTATGGATGACTTTACTGTTTTTGGTTCCTCGTTTGATGCATGCCTAGATAGTTTGACCAAGGTCCTAAAGAGATGCATTTCCTCTCACTTGGTGCTAAATTTTGAAAAATGTCATTTCATGGTTCAAAAAAGGTGTGGTCCTTGGTCATATTATCTCTAGGGAAGGCATTTGTGTTGATAAGGCTAAGATAGATGTGATTACTTCTTTGCCTTACCCCGCATGCGTGCGGAAGTTCGTTCTTTTTTGGGCCATGCAGGGTTTTACCGGCGGTTCATTAAAGACTTCAGCAAGACGGCCCTCCTCTCACAAAACTGCTGCAAAAGGACGTGGATTTCTGCTTTGATGAGGCTTGCAAGAAGGCGTTTGACGCGCTCAAGGGGCACTTGACCACCGCACCTGTGATCCAACCTCCGGATTGGACACTCCCTTTCGAGTTGATGTGCGATGCCTCCAACCATGCGTTGGGTGCCGTGTTGGCACAATCGGTGGGTAAGGTTCTTCATGCTATTTACTATGCCTCTCGTACTTTGGATTCGGCGCAATCCAACTATACTACTACCGAGAAAGAGCTCCTAGCCATTGTTTTTGCACTGGAGAAGTTTCGCTCTTACTTGCTAGGCTCAAGGTAGTAGTATATTCGGATCATGCCGCCCTCAAATATCTTTTGAAGAAACCCGAGGCCAAGCCTCGTCTCATCAGATGGATGTTACTCTTGCAAGAGTTTGACATTGAGATTAGGGATCGGAGTGGTGCTCAAAATTTGGTTGCAGACCATTTAAGTAGAGTTGAGAACCTTCTCGATGATTCCCATCCCATTGATGACTCTTTTCCTGATGAGCGATTGCTAAAAGTTGATTTGGTACCATGGTACGCACCTATCGCCAATTACTTGGCAGCCAAGGTTCTCCCCCCAAACTTTTCAAAATCCCAAGTAGATAAATTCAAAAGTGATTGTAAATACTACTTGTGGGATGAACCATTTTTGTGGAGAATTGGCGCCGATCAAGTGATTAGGCGATGTGTGGAGGACCATGAGACACATTCCATTCTTCGTTTCTGTCATTCCGGCGCGAGTGGAGGTCACTTTGGACCACACCGCACATCCCGGAAAGTTCTTGACTGTGGATTCTATTGGCCTTCTCTTAAGAAGGATGCTTTTGAGTTTTGTAAGGCATGTGAACAATGCCAAAGAGCCGGAAACAACTCTTGGAAAAATGAGATGCCTCAACAACCCTTACTCTTTTGTGAAATCTTCGACGTTTGGGGCATCGATTTCATGGGACCATTTCCGGTTTCTCATGGTTATGTTTACATCCTTCTTGCTGTGGATTACGTTTCAAAATGGGTGGAAGCTATAGCCACCAGAACTAATGATGCTTCTGTTGTAGTTTCTTTTGTGCGGTCTAATATTTTCTGTAGGTTTGGCATTCCGAGAGCTATCATAAGCGACCGTGGGACTCATTTCTGCAATAAGAGTATGGACGCTTTGTTCCGTAAATACGGGGTTGTTCATAGGGCTTCAACACCCTACCATCCCCAAACCAACGGACAAGCGGAAGTCTCCAACCGGGAGATCAAGCGGATTTTGGAGAAGGTAGTGCATCCCAATCGGAAGGATTGGAGTTTGAGATTGGAGGATGCACTATGGGCTTATCGCACCGCATATAAGACTCCCATTGGAATGAGCCCGTTCCGGTTGGTTTTCGGGAAAGCATGCCACCTACCGGTTGAGATGGAGCATAGAGCCTACTGGGCTATCAAGAAATGCAACATGGATCTCCAAAGAGCCGGAGAAGAAAGGAAACTTCAACTCCTTGAGTTAGAGGAATTGCGCATGGAAACCTATGAGAGTTCAAGGATCTACAAGGAAAAGACTAAGGCTTTCCATGACCGCAATATTTTGAGGAAGGAACTCAAGCAAGGCCAAGAGGTGCTACTCTACAATTCCCGGTTGAAATTGATGGCCGGGAAGCTGAGGTCTAAGTGGAATGGACCTTTCTTGGTGAAGAAAGTGCACCCGTATGGAGCGGTGGAAGTCTTATGCCCGAGAACGAACTCTTTACTCAAAGTCAATGGGCACCGACTAAAGATCTTCCACTGAGAGGATGTGGAGACCGCTGAGGAAATGGAAGTCCTCCTTTTGGAAGGAGTTGAGCTCCCCTGAGGGGCCAAAACGTCCAACTTAAGGACGTTAAACAAAAGTGCTTGGTAGGAGACAACCCACCGGTAAGTTTTCTTTTTCTAGCACTTATATTTGCATTTCTATAGGTTAGGAATCACATTTTGGTAGTTTAGGGTCATAGTTTGGTAGTTTAGGGTCATTGGGGCTTCGAAAATTGAGAATTTTGCACTAATTTGCTGCACAATGCAGTGCTGGTCGCTAGCCACCAAGTTCTGGTCGCTAGCGACCTTCAGCCCCGTCGCCCAGCGACCTCATTTTCGTCGCACGCGCTTCATTCCACACTGCCAAAATTTATTTTTCACACTAGTCGCTAGCGACTAGAAGGCCCGTCGCTGGCGACCACACTTGTCGCGCGCGATGCACCTTGTCGCGTGCGACCCCTTAAAAAAAAAAAACCCTATTACACTCTTTCACCCTCCCTCACTTCACACACAAACCCTACATTGCACTAACCCTATCCACCGCCGCCGCCGCCTGCCCATACCACCACAGCGCCGGCCGCCACCACCACCACCCGTCGCTGGCCGAGCCTCCACCTCCACTCTCTCCTGGCCGCGCAACCCTCTCTCACTCTCCCTTTCTCTCACTACCCGAGTGCGCCGCCCTTTCTCTCTCCCTCTAGCGACTCGCCGCCGCGTGCTGAGCAGCCACCACGCCGGCGTGCTGCTTCCCTCGGTGCTGATCCTGTCACAGCCGCGAGCTGCTGCTTCCTTCTGCTCTCAGCCACGCGAGGCTGCTGCTGCTACTTGCTGTTCTGTTCTGTCCTGTCTCTGTTCTGCTTTCCGTTCACCGCCGCGGGCCGCCAAATCTCCGGCCGCCGCGGCTCTCCTCTCCTCCCTCATCAATTTACTCATCACCACAGTATGTGTTCATGTTTTCATGTTGTTAATTATTTTCTAATTCATTTTGTTCAATCGTTTTCAATTAGTGCATCATTAGACTTGCTCATTGTTGAGATTATTATTGGCTGACATTGGTAGTTCTCTTGATGTTATTGTGCATTTAGTTATTAGGATGTGATTGTGTTGTCATTATCAAATTGTCAAGAAAATTGTGCTCTAATAGTTTAGGTTCGTGCATATAGTTTAGGTTCATGCATATAGTGTTCATGGTATTTTATTTTAATTGAGGCTATGCATTTAGCTATGTTAATATTAGTTGTTTAAAATTATTGTGGAAATCATTGTGGAGCATATTGTGTTCATAGTGTTTGTTGCATTTAGGATGATTGCATTTAGCGATGTTTCATTTCATTTTGTGTGTCAGTCCGTGTGTGGTGGACAATTCATGTCTTCTCTCTAACGCTAATGTGTGTGCTTCCCTTTTTGGTATGTGGCTTTTACTCTATTTTGCAGATGGCTCCAAAACAATCAAAAGGGAAAAGACCAGTCACGGCACCCTACTCCGAAGAGGAATTAGCTGCGGAGTCAGACGACCCATTCCTATTCACCTGCCTAGAGGCTGAATGGGTTCACCGGGAGCAAATGGAAGACAGAGCGGTGATTGCGGAGGCGGTCCTGAATTACCGCAATTCGCCGAAGCATGTTCTCGATGGAGTGTTGGCCGCAATCGAAAGCCGCCAATGGGGATTCGTATTTGAGAAACAAGTTTCCCCCAATGCCTCACTCGTCCGAGAATTCTACGCCAACATGCTCTTGGACGAGCAACCGCACGTCCATGTAAGAGGGAAGCAAGTCCCGGTATCTCCTCGAGCAATTGCTACATTCCTCCGAGTACCTTTTGCTGGCAGGGACGACTACCAGAGACTCTTTGAGCGCCCGACTCCCGCATTCTTGGATGAGGTCAAGGATGCCATTACATATCCGGGAGCGGAATGGGTCTTGTCCAAGGAGAATCCGCCAGCAAGATTGCGCATAGCCTCCTCCATGTTGACTATAGAGACCCGCGCTTGGTTCCGGTTGGTCTGTTCATTCCTTCTGCCGATTGGCCACTTCTCGGACGTACCGATCAACCGGATGATTCTGGTCTACTGCTTGCTTAGGGGGAAATCGGTCTGTGTGGGGACTCTGATACGCAACACGATGAATGAGATCCGCCGCAAGGCTAGGAAGGATGCTCTACCATTCGCATGCCTCATCACTAGGGCATGCCGGGCTACATATGTGGAGGAGCTACCCACTGATGATTTGGCGGTGCGGATGGATAAGGTGGAAGCCGCCGCTTTGGTCAAGGCGGATGTCCGCCTCAACCCTAATCTCGACCCTCACTCTCGCCCTACTCAGAAAAGGGCAAGGAAGACTGTTGAGCCGATTGATGCCCCCGACATTGGAGGTAGCTCCCACGTCCCATCACCGCTACCCTCATCGCCTCCGGCGGTATCCGGGGAGATCCTTCAGGCGATTGAGGACATGGGCACACGGTTGAGAGAGGAGGGAGCAGCTTCTCATGCCGCCCTCAAAAAGGAACTCAAGGCCCATGTCACTCAGACAGTGGCAAATTCGGAAAAGAGGATCATGAGCAAGCTAACTCAGATCTTCTCGTGCTTGGGAGGCGGGAAAAAGGCAGCCACGAAGGGGAAGGGCAAGAAGCCGATTGAGGATTCGGATGCGGAGGACTCCGATTGAACCACCACCACACCACTGTTTGTATTTCATTTCATTTTCTTCTATCTTTGTGTTTTATGCTGTTTATGTTGTGTTCTTTGCATTTTGTTCTGTGTTTAGTTTGTGTCAGCTTGCTTGATGTTTTATTTGGTTTCCTTACGTTTATTCTGTGGATTTGGTTAATAGTTAGTGAGTTGCTTGATTGAAACACAAAGAGAATACATACCATGAGTTTTCTGTTGATTTCGGTGAATGATTGTTTGACTTAAAACGAGTTTTGTGGCATACCCTTGTGAGCTTTTGAGCTTTAATTGGTGGCCCCATTACATGTCACCTATTCTTTCTTGTGTGTACTTCTCAATTGTGCTTGCTAGAACTTGCTTGAATTCTTGTCTGAAACATTGGATTGGTGCATGCATCTCTGGACATGATTGAGGCATTGTTTTTGTTTTAGCTACTAACCCATATAGCCACCCTTGTACATCACTCCCTTGCTAGCCACTTTGAGCCTTTTATCCCGTTTCTTTGTTATCACCCGAACATCATAGCCTAATAAAGTGTAAAACAATTTCACATCCTTAACTTAGGCTTAGGAGAGCAATTTCATTTGTTCTTTGTGGTGCGTTACTTTGGGATTGGGATTTTGGTTTAAGTGTGGGGGAAGCATGTGGACACGCTTCAATTTAAGTGTGGGGGGTGTGAGCTTTAATATCTTTGGGTTTACTCATCTTTGTTTTTATTTCAAAAATAATCATGTAAATGTCTTTGTTTTAAAAATATAAAAAAAAAAGAAAAAAACCAAAAACAGCAAAAATAAATAAATGCATAAGTAAATAAATAAATAAATATAAAAAAAAATAAAGTTAAATGTCCTTTGGTTTTTGATATACCTTGGGGCTGTTTATATTGGTGTTCTGTTTTGAGTCTTTCGTTCATTAATAAAAGGGGGGATCATTTGGGAAATTGGATTATCTTGCACTAGGTTCGGATTATGGGGTTTGCTTTGGGGTTGGGTAGAGTTAGTTGCTCTCCGACACCTGAGTTTTAGCTCTGCTAGCTTTGAATTTCCCCTGCCCTAAACCTGGCCTCATTACAACCCTCCTAAGTCCTCTTGATCCTTGATGCATGTGATCTTTCTTGTGGAAGAATGAGAATTCTTGCAAGCCTATGGTCATGCATGTCTACCGGCGGTGAGTGTGAAGTAATATAGCCCATACACGTTGGTGATTTGTGTGATGATACACCTACCTTTGAGTGGCCACTTGCTTGATTTTTGTCAAATGATTAATTCACCTTGTGCATGTTGGAAAATGGATTCTCTAGCTTTCTCTCTTGCAATTCATGAACTTGAAACCAAAACCTTGTGTTATCCGTTGGAAATTGGTTGCCTTTTGATTCATCAAGCATGTTTATTGTTAGGTTAGATTTTTGTGTTGCTTAGCTTTAGGATGTATTGCATGAGGACATGCAAGTTGTTAAGTGTGGGGGTATTTGATAGGATGCGAAATTCTGAGCATCCTCTGCCCTTATATGTACATCTTGCATTCCTTAAGTGTGTTAATTGTAGTTGTTTGCATCGTTTTTGCATATTTTGCATTTTGGTGGTTGATGCGGAATTATGTTACTTTTTGAGGTTTTAAGTAGACTTTAGCCTTGTTATCTTTTGATGCACGTTTGGGTAGTGCTTTGGTATTTCAGGGACCTAGGCTGGAGCTACTTTGAGTCTCGGAAGCAGCGGGAGCGTTGGAGCGAGCAAAACGGGGAACCGGAGAATTTTGCAACAATTGGGCATTTACTGATACTGGTCGCTAGCGACCAGCATTATGCTTGCTTGGTCGCTAGCGACCAACACGTGACAACAACTTATAATTTTGTTGTTTTTGCTACTTAGTCCCTACTCCCTTTTTCGTAAAAAGGCCCCTTTATCTGATTGGGCTGACACACTTCAGAGGATTCCTAGTTCATTTCTAAATTAGGCTAGGGTTTTTAGAGTGAGAAGCTCCAACTTCTCTCTAGGTTTTTCCATTTTTGTCTTGCACACTATTACACTATTCTACTCTTCTCCAAGTTTAAATACAATTTCATTTTCATTTTCCAGCATGATTATGGTTCTCAGTTCTTTATTTCATTTGTTATCTTTGATTATGTGTGAGTAGTGTTCTCATTCTTGGTGTTGGGTGATTGCCAAAATTATGTTTTCTCTTGAAATCCACTATTAATTTGTTTTCTTGCTTCTCATTCTCTTGGGCTTTTAAATGTTATTAAGTTAGCTTATGTGGATTCATGCTTGGTGATTTTTATCTTGCCATGAATGTACATTAATTTCTTGATTAAGGGATTAAAGTGCATTTAGGGGTTTATGGGTCTATGTGTTGATTAATGCATTGGCTCAATCATTGAGAGAGTGTGAATAATTCTTGATTGAGAATTAGGTTTCCATGTGCTTGGGGTGATTAGATTATTTTGGTTTTGATCAAAGTCAATTTGGTTTAGTAAATCTTGAGCATGTGTAAATTGCATTCTAAGTGTTTGAAAAAATGCCTATGTGGGTTTAGGATAGGGAAAACGTGATTTTGTGCATAACTCAACACCAAGACTCTTTTTGCATTATTAATACTTCTTGATTTCATTGCTTGCATTACCTCTTACACAATCCCAACATTAAATATACTATACATACCTAATCAACGATTTAAGTCCTCTTTGGGAAACGACTTGGGTTGACTAGCTATACTACTATAGCTAATTAATTCAATACTTTTTGGGAACTTGTCTTAAACTCTAAGTTGGTTGTAGTTAAAAGAATCAACGACGCTTTTAGCTACACATCAATCCTCAGAAAAGGGTTAGAAATCATTAAAATGCAAAATCACAAAATTCAGCATTTTTAAACAATTCTGCAGAATTCTGCGAAATGGCCGCTAGCGCGTCCTCTATGGCCGCTAGCGTCCAATAACGCACGACCACTCGCTAGCGCCTAATGTATGGTCGCTAGCGCGTGTCCCGACTCTGCATTCAAACCAGTTTCAGAACAACCTTCATACTCGAGCATATAATGATTTCTAACCGATCCTTATGCATGAAAACACACAAATATGTATCATAAGATAAATCTAAACCCATACCTCTTGTAGTTTAACCCTCTAACACCAAGAATCACCTTGTTCTTCCTTGAGCTACTTGCTTAACAATCTATCTAGCTTTTGATGATGATGATGACACTCCTATGACCTCTGATGAGTTATATTCGGTTCAGAATAAAGGAAATGAGATGAGAAACTCAAATATGTGTGGTTTGAAGGTTATGGAGGTTTGGGGTTGTGGTTGGAAGTGTTTTGGGAGTTTAAGATTGTGTTTCTAATGATAGGGAGCTTACCTCTAGGTGAAGGAAGTGTTTAGGGACGGAGGGAGTAAGGAGAAATAATAAAAAGATGAGGGGCTTGAGAAAAATGCAAAATTTTGCAGAAATGTTGTTCTGTCATCGAGCTGGTCGCTAGCGCGTGTTTCGTGGTCGCTAGCGACCGTTCTCACCGCATTACCCGCTAGCGCCTTTTTATTGTCGCTAGCGAGGGACCTCTACCGACTCATCTGCTAGCGAGCTAAGCTGACCGCTAGCGATGAGTACTGCTAGATGACACTAGCAGCAAGCAAAATACTCCAAAAATTCCTAAAATGCATCTAACTCACTCCGAACCTTTACCAACAATTCCTATTAGTACTTATACACTTGTGCATACATACTCTTACCAAAATTACCATTTATTTCTTAAATTCCCTACCTAGATCATCATTCTTAATTCAAGTTTACATTATACTAACTTCTCAATCTTATGCAATGCACTTATCATTTCTAACACACATTTTTCCATATAGTACACATAACACATATTTAGTCAATCATACATGTCAAAAATACTTATTAACACACATATATCCCAGTTATGCCTTGATTGAAGCGATTTTCACTAAATCCCTCCGATTAAAGCATAATTAGGATTTTGGGGTCTTACATCCCCCCCCCCCCCTTAAAAAGAATTTCGCCCTCGAAATTCAATACCTGTAAATAGAGTCGGATGCAACTCTCTCATCTCTTCCTCTCTTTCCCATGTATATTCCTCCGCTCTCCCCCGCCCCCAGGCCACCTTCACCAATGGTACGGTCTTATTCCTAAAGTTCTTGATACTCTGGTCTAATATTCGGGTAGGAGGTAAAGGGAAAGTTAAGTCATCTTTTAGTTGTACCTCTTCGATTTCTAATACATGACTCGGATCAGAATTGTACTTTCAGAGTTGTGATACATGGAAAACATTGTGAAGGTTTGACAATTTTGGAGGTAAAGCAATACGGTATGCGACTGGACCTATACAACTTAGGATTTGAAATGGACCTAAGTATCTAGGACTCAACTTCTTGACTTTAATTGCTCTACCTATTCCTGAGGTAGGGGCCACTCGTAAAAACACATGATCCCCAGCCTCAAATTCCAATGGCCTACGCCGATGATCCGCATAACTCTTTTGACGACTTTGAGCCGTCAAGAGCCTTTCCCTGATTCTTTGGATTTGTTCTGTGGTTTCTCTCACCAACTCAGGTCCTAGGGTACTCTTTTCTCCCGGATCATACCAACACAGCGGGGAACGACACTTCCTACCATACAACGCTTCAAAGGGTGCCATCCCTATGCTAGCATGGAAGCTGTTGTTGTAGGAAAACTCAACTAGAGGCAACATCTTATCCCAACTACCCTTATCGTCCAAAACACACGATCTCAACATATCCTCTAGGGTTTGGATAGTCCGCTCGGACTGTCCATCGGTTTGTGGATGATAAGCTGTGCTCATACGGAGTTCGGTTCCAAATGCCTCTTGCAAGGCCTCCCAAAAACGAGAAGTAAACCTTGGATCTCGATCCGAAATAATACTCTCGGGTACTCCGTGTAACCTTACAACCTCTCGGATGTATAAACTTGCTAACTTTTCTAAGGGATAGGTTACTCTGATGGGTAAAAAGTGAGCCGATTTCGTCAATCGGTCTACTATTACCCAAATGGCATCATTACCGTCTTGGGTTTTTGGTAACCCCACCACAAAATCCATAGCTATACTTTCCAACTTCCAATGAGGGATTTGCAGTGGTTGTAACATATCGGGTTCCTTTTGGTGCACAATCTTCACTTTTTGACAGACTAAACACCGGTTTACCCAATCCGATACATCTTTCTTCATACCGGGCCACCAAAACATTTTCTTTAGATCTTGATACATCTTGGTTTCGCCCGGATGAATGGTGAAGTGGCTTTTGTGAGCCTCCTCCAGAATACTACTCCGGAGGTCACCATAAGCAGGTACACAGATCCTTCCTTTACATCTCCACAAACCATCTCCGTCCTTACTAAACCCCTCTACTTTCTCGTCATTCGCCGCCTGTACTAACTTTAGAAACTCCTCATCAATCCTTTGAGCTTGCATAATATCCTCCTTGAACTTACTAGAAACTGTGAGGTGACTAACCTTAACACTTGTCGGGGTAAAGGAAACTCCTAGGTTAAGATTCCTGAAGTTCTCCAATAGTTCCGTCTCCTTTATCATCAAGTGAGACACATGAAGCATTTTGCGACTTAAAGCGTCCGGTACCGCGTTCGCTTTTCCCGGATAGTAGTTCAATCCAAAATCATAATCTTTTAAAAATTTCATCCATCGTCTTTGCCTCATGTTTAGTTCTTTCTGATCAAAGAGATATTTCAAACTCTTATGATCAGAGAAAACTTCAAATCTCACTCCGTACAAGTAGTGCCTCCAAATCCTTAAAGCAAAAACAATTGCGGCAAGCTCCAGGTCATGGGTAGGATAATTCACCTCATGTGGCTTCAATTGCCGTGAAGCTTATGCCACTACTTGGTGATGTTGCATCAATACGCAACCCAACCCTTTCCCTGAAGCATCGCAATAAACTTCAAAAGGTTCATTAGGATCAGGCACCACAAGTACAGGTGTTGTGGTCAATCTCTCCTTTAACTCTGCAAAACTTCTTTCACATTCATCAGACCATACAAAAGGAGCATTCTTTCTAGTAAGCTTTGTCAAAGGTAACGCAAGCTGCAAAAAACCCTTAATAAACCTACGGTAGTATCCGGCTAATCCTAGAAAGCTTCTAATCTCAGTAACCGTAGTTGGTCTCTCCCAGTTTACCACTGCTTCCACCTTACTAGGATCTACAGCTATGCCCTCCGCAGATACTACATGGCCTAAAAACTTGACTTCCTTCATCCAAAACTCACACTTACTTAACTTGGCATACAACTTCTTTTCTTTCAATACTTCCAAAACCAACCTAAGATGACTTTCATGTTCTTCCTCCGTTCTAGAATGAATTAAGATGTCATCAATGAAAACAACTACAAACTTATCCAAGAACGGTCGGAAAATTCGGTTCATATAGTCCATAAACACCGCCGGGGCATTAGTTAGTCCAAAGGACATCACTGTAAACTCATAATGCCCATAGCGAGTTCGGAAAGCCGTCTTAGGTATATCCTCACCCTTGACCCTAATCTGATGATATCATGACCTCAAATCTATCTTGGAAAACACCTTCGCCCCTCTCAACTGATCCATCAAATCATCTATTCTAGGAAGAGGATACTTATTTTTTATTGTTACCTTATTCAACTGCTTGTAATCTATACATAATCTCATACTCTCATCCTTTTTCTTGACAAACAACACTGGGGCTCCCCACGGTGAAGCACTAGGTCTAATAAACCCCTTCTCCAACAACTCCCCCAATTGTGTCTTAAGTTCGTTTAACTCGCTGGGTGACATTCGGTAAGGGGCCATAGAGACAGGCCCTGTTCCCGGAACTAAATCAATACTAAACTCTACTTCTCTGGACGGAGGAAACTCTCGGGTATGTCATCAGGGAAAACCTCTGGATACTCTTTTACTACGGGTATGGCGTCTAGGCTCAGTTTAGTTTCCACATCATTTGAGGCAAGAAATACAAGACCTTTATGTGTAACCCCACTTTGACTTAACTCCACAGGATGTACTGACAAACTAAAAGAAACTGTAGGTGACTTAGAATTAGGTATAGGTAAACATATAAGATCAAAGATAAATGACATATCCCCTAACATGAATTGACATTTAGTGCAGACAATATTTGTACTTATAGGTTTCGATGTAGGTGTGGACACATGCAAATTGTAACACCTTAACTCGCTAATCATGCTTAAGTCATAATTAACTTGCTAATTGTTACTTAGGAAAAACCACACTTTTTTTGTTTTGAAACCATACAAAGGAGGAAAGAAAGAATGAAGCAATAAAATAATGAAACATAATCAAAAGAGCCATAATGATAAACTGAAGTGAATTGAAACAACAACATCAACAGTATCCGAAGCTTGCGGACTAGACGCTGCAACATATGTCTGAAGTGAATAGGTAGTACAGTCATCCATAATGAAAAGGTACAAATGTCTCAACTGAAATACAACAATAATGAAAAGAAACAATAATGCAAAGGCGATCGCTACACGCTACTAGTTGTCCACTAAAGTGTCCTCCTCCGGATCCTCCTCTCCTCGGTCACTAATAGCTCCTCCTCCTCATCCTCTTGCATGTCCCATGCATCTGACAAATCCTCATCTGGCTCTCCATCAAGGTCCACGTCCTCGTACAGAACGGGGGTGTCGGGACTCGATGGAGGTGATGGTGGGGTCGCTGACGGATCCAGGTCTTGCTCCATGCGGAAATCCATCGACTCACGGCTGTCAATGGAGAAAGAATCGTCTGAGACAGACATGTCATCTAACTCCTCGTCAGATAGAAGAGCCGGGTCGATCCAATGGTCGGGGTTGTCCATGAAGTAGGGCTCTGGCTCAGCTGCTGGCTCCTGTGGAACTACTGGCTCCGGCGGTACAGGGTCAAAGAAAGGTAGGTGGTTTGCGTAAAGTTGGTCGAGCTGTGCGAGCCATGGGTGGACAGGATCAACAACCGGGGGAACTGCTGGCTCGGGAGGTGGATACTGTGCCTGTAGGTCAGGGATGGAGATCTCGACGGCTCCTTGGACGGCGGTGGACAGTTGCAGCATTCCGTTAGCTGGCGTGTAGCGTACTACTGCCACATCATATGTGTGCTGGGGAGGGGGCGGCGGCGGCTGCTCCATTGCCTCCTAGAATTGAGGCATAAAGAGAAAAAGGGATGAGATACGAATATCTCAGCGAGTTGTTTCGGGCACTCGGACTACGTACCCATGCGACAATTCTAGCCATTCGAACCAATATCTCAGGTTTTCTAAAACAAGCTTTCACATAAAAGATCGAGCTATTGTTACGAATGGTCAAACATCTTACTTGTCCGATCTAGGGGAACCTAGTTGTCTTTTCTATGTTCTCGCGATTCTAGCAACCTACATAGTATCTGATCGTGCGTCGCGTTCGACGAAACTCCCATAGGCCGTACTATGAAGAACCTCGGTCCACTTCGCACTTCAGAGCCTCTTCGTCTCCCGCTACTAGAGATTAGCCGTTTTCCATATTCATGAACACAAGTTCAAACAACAACACTTCCGGGCCAACCCAAATACACTCTACTTCTAGGTAGCCAAATCACAAGAAAAACCCCGCCAGCCGTACCGGTATACACCCTACTCTAAGGTACCTGGCGGCCTTTGATACCGGTATACACCCTACTCCAAGGTATCCATCCGGCAGGACTATGTGTCCCAATGCCAAAACTGCATCTCACCACATAGGCCTCCCTATCCCGTGAGAATGCCCACCGTTCGGCTCCTCGAACGGCTGGATCTAGGCTAATCAATAGTTTCGTTTGACGGATATATATATGCAAATAAAAACCATTATAAATTTCAATCACCATAACTCCCCTTCATCATCACTTCTCATCACTTCACCACTTCAACACTTCTCATCACTTCTTCACTTCTCATAATCATTAACGCATCAATGATATCATCATTACAAAAATCATCACAATATAATCAACATAATTTCACACCTTCTTAATCACCATTATCATCATATCAACAACATATATATACAACAAGCATTCTGATTTCACATATTAATAATCATCCAAGACGTTCACACAAGTATACACATCGTCAAAACTCACCAATTTCACATATTAGCACTTTGCATCGTTCACACTTATTGTTATCAAGTCTCAACAACACTTACTCATAATATATCATATAAAACATCATATTACAGCAACCATAATTATTTCAAATATGCATAATAACATGTACATATCATCCATATTCACCATCACCCATTTTCTCATTTTATAGCACAAAAGGGTATTTTGGTAATTTTCAATATATCATGTGAATAATTATATTCCACTAAGTATAAAACATCACAAAATGCATATCAACATGTATAAATTAGCCACCAATCAGAATCATAATCATTGCATTATTTTCGTACGTCATAACATGGTAAATATTTTAAGTTATGGCTAAAAAGGGTATTTTAGTAAAATCACCATTTATTTATATACTTATATATTTTAAATGTCTAAATCCAGTAACTAATTCATATATTCCAGAATCATACTTATTTTCATAAAAAATCCATATCTTGAGTTTTTATTAATTTTAAACACGTAAAAATCCAATATTCATAGAAAAATATTCTAAGAGTGAAATAATTAATATCAATCATAAAGGGTCAGTATATATACTTATTTTCATTTTTCCAGAAACTTAAAATCATTAAAATCCATTAAAATCATCAAAATCAAAATCAAGAACATTTCCTAAAATTTCTCGGGCACGGCCGCTAGCGCGCATGATACAGCCGCTAGCGCCTGCTCCGTTCGTGCTCACTCGCTAGCGCGTGCGTACTGGCCGCTAGCGCGTGCTTCAGAAGCTTCAAGAACAGATCAAGCTTCTGAACTTTAAATGCTTCACCCAGCCATTTTAGAAAGGTTACAAGTTGTAAATATCGAACATGCAAGTTTCTAAAAACATAATAAACACATTTCAATCGGTCCATGCATGTTAAAATAAGAGATCTATGCAAAGAGAGGTATTTTCATGCAAAATATGCTGGAGTTTCTGGACATGGCCGCTAGCGCGTTCTTCACAGCCGCTGGCGACAGTGTGGTCGCTAGCGCGTGTAGATCAGCCGCCAGCGGGTGGATGCTGACAGAAACCAAGTTTCTGCAGAATCGTGTTTTTGCTTCAAATCTTGTTTTAATCCATTTTCACCGATTCTTTTCCATAAAAAATCATTTATATACATATATATGAACTTTTAATCGGTGGAATACATTAAGATAGTGTTTAAAACATCAAAATGCTTGCATGCAAAGATTATGTTCATGCATGTGTTCAAAATGTGATTTTTTCTTAATTGCATGTTAATGATTCTGATGTAGGGCTTCATGTATCACGAAATACAGATTATAATACATGCAAAAACATATTTAAACATGGCATGCTCAGATCTAAAGGATAGACACAAAGATGGTTAAACAACTCACTCAAAAGTGGTGTTCTTGAGCTTTTACGGGTCTTTTGAAGATGGATTCGATTCTGGAGCTCCTAGGCCGAGTTGCTCCACTTGAGAATGACCAAGAGAGGATTATGAGAGTGTTGGATATGTAGAGGTGATATCAGAACCAATGGAGATGAGTTTAGAGGTGCAAGAGTGGTCTAGAATGGTGTTTTGTGTTCTTGAGTGTGTGTATGAGCCTTAGAGCTTTTGAGGGATTGTTGAGAGATAAGTTAGAAATTCTGGAAATGAGAGAGGAGTTCAGAGGAGAGGAAGCCACGAAAATGAGAGTGTTAGGATAGTAAAAGGGAGTGTTGGAGTGTTTGGAGAAATAAGGTGATGATGGTGTTGAAGCATGCAACCAATGAGAGGAGTTTGAGTGTGTTAGGGGGTTCTGATGTGTAAGGTCTGAAGTGTTGATGGTGTGCACGAAATGGAGAGGCTTAGGGAGTGTTTTAACTTAATCAAATAGGCTTAGAGGTGTTAGAATGTAATTAGAACCATTTAGGGGTAATGGTAGCACCATTGGATGATTATTGAGTGTAGTATGACTCTAATTGGGGCTGATATGTATTAATATTATGGAGGGCTGATATATGCACGAAATTAAGAGTATATTATGTGGTTAAATCAGATCAAAATGATCCATGTGAAGTTTTGGTGCACATGGTGCAATGATGAGTCAAAGAGGTGACTTGGAGAAGTGGTTTTTGGTGAGGTGGCTTACATGCAATGGATGAAGTGGCGGATTGGTGGGGCCGGGGCAGCAAGAATCAAGGGAAGGATGATGATGTGGAGGCTTGCATGTAGGTTGCTTGATGAAGTGGATAAAGGTATCATCATGTACTTAAATTATAATAGACTAATCTTGACAAAATGAATCAATGTATGTGTATGTGTATGTATATATGGTCACGGTTTCTAGAGGGAAATGTGGAGGTATTTTATTTAAATTTTGTACATCTAGGATAATTAAATAATATATGATCTTTAAGGTTTAGTCATGTTACTTGTAGAATGGTCAAACGATGCCAAGTGGCGATCAAAGACTAGTTGTGGGCCATAGTAAGAATTGTTGTCATTGGTGGAATAGAATAATAATTTCTTGTAGAATGGTGGGTGAAATGATTACTAGATAAGAGGTGGGGCCCTCAAAGATGATTGGTCCTAAGAGAAGCCTTATGATCTTGCATGCACATAAAATAGTAGTAAAATATTCAAATACTAATTTCATGCACCTAATAGAATAATCCTTTTAAATATAATAAATCATAAGCCATGCAACCTTGGTATCATAAATCCTCATGAAATCTTCTAAGTTCGTCCACATAATTATCTAGCCACCATTTAATCACACAATTACACATCCACGTAAGCACATAGCTCCAAATCATTCACATAAGCACATATCCAAATAAGAACACATCTTTAAATCATTCACATGAGCATATAGCTAATCATAATCAAATCTACCACAAACAAGTAGCTATTGAAATACGGATGTCACACAAATCATATGGTAACTCACACATAGGTAAATGCAACTCCCTAGCATGCTCATATGATATAAATGAGTGTGTAGCTCCCGAATCGAAAAGTACAACTAACTCTTGATTCTTAACTTTACACTTACCCCTTATTAATTCATTTGACCGGACAGCATCCTCTGCATTAACTGTAAAGACTCTTCCCAGGTGCTGGGGCCTGGAGGGGGTCGGAGCTGAGGTCTGCGACTGAGGGAACTGACGGCAATCTCTGGCAATGTGGCCTGGCTTGCCACATCTATAGCATACATTCTGCTCTACAAAACAAACCCCTCTGTGTCCTTTATTGCATTGGGGACAGATTGGTGTCTCTGTAGCTCTAGGAATCATAGCCTGACGTGGTGGTGGTGGTCCTTGTTGAGGCCTAGCACGATTTGGGCCTCTGAAAGGTCGGGAGGGAAACCAACGGGGTGGAAAATTCTGTCTTTTGAACTGAGGAGCCTGTGGTGCCAAACTCCTCCTAGAATTCTCCGTCGAGGTATTGCCATCTGATTGGCGTGCTTGTTCATGAACCCTGCAAGACTCTAGTAATCTTGGATAACTATCAATTTGCAGGTGATTCATTTCCTTCTGCATCTTCTGATTTAGCCCATTCCTGTATTTCATACATTTCCAAGACTCCATTGGATTGCCTCGATCCACTCCCCCGCTACTGCTGGATCGACGGAACCTGTAAACACTGGGGGGTTTACCCCTCTAAATTCAGCAAACCGGGCATTTCCCCTATCCGTCTCTGGCTGTGGTGTGGGAAGGGTCTGGCGTCCCATGACTTCCGCCAGTTGCTGAACTGCCCTAGCCATTCCTGCCAAGGCCTCACTTGTTCCTTGGTCGCCATCTGAACTACTCGCGGTCGGTCTCGCCTGTCGTCTTTTTGGTGCCATTAGTACCTGTACACACCAACATAATCACAGAGGTGATCAGTCTCCATAATCACATTAAGCACATACAACTACCTATGTCCCAAACAGACAAGTCATGCTCACGTTACACAGCTATAAGCATAACACTAACGTACTATGCAACAAAAGCATAGATGGCCATAACCCCAAGCCTTAAGGTTCGACCTGCTCTGATACCAAAATGTAACACCCTAATAATTACCTCTTTATGCTTAAGTCATATTGAGTTAATTATCGGAAATTAACATCTTGTTTCAGAGATTACAATTGAGTAAAGTAATAATACGCGGAAAATAGGGCCGGTTGATTTTTCAAAAGAAACGAAAGTTAAAAACTCGGCTTGTGCGGTATAAATGATATGAATAAATATATCATTCTAAAAAACGACTCAAATTACTCATTACAAATACATAACATTAGATTACACAACGGTGGCCCACATGTACATAGTAAAGTATTACAATGTCTGAGATACATGTAATGTCATAATTATCATAGATAATATAAGTATATAGTGGTGAACTTTTAAGAAAATCATAAGCTTGTACAGCCACTTACAATTTCCTTAAAGGTTCGCAAAAAGTAACATAGATCATAAAGTACAAGTACAAGATGTAATAAAACTAATACTAATAGTCCTAAGCTCCAGAGCTTTGAAACTTAATCTTCACGTAAGCTCCAAAACACTCAACCTGTAGACGTACCGGCACCCCTGTCTATATCTAAAACAAAAGTGGTGGAATAGGGTGAGCTCCACGGACTCAGTAGGGGGATCACTCCGGTTTAATATAGAAATAGTGTAATATGCAAGATCTACTTGATTGGAGATTTCATAAATCAATTTACATCCGGAGTGTCTTACCTATATGCGTCTTGATTAATATATATGCAATATATGTAGACTGAAAGTATCACTACATATTTAATTTCTGACTAATGCATATACATAGACTCATCCTTGATAGGTGCATATTATACCTTTATTTGAATTGGCACTAACCCTCTTATCTCTTTCTACCTCCACATCACCAAATCCCAAGACTATGAGCTCATATCTCTCTAGTTTTTACTAGACACACGGGGAAAGAGGGGTTTCTCACCTTCCCTTACCAGTGATGTCAGTGACCGAGGTTGCCAATCCTCCCTTACTGACGACACTAGTGACCGAATGTTACAATTGCTTACTTGATCTACTATTGTCTTTCTTTCATATTCAAATTATCATAACTTGACTTGTCATAGCAATACAACATGTAAGCACATACACAACTGAACATCTTATTCTGGAATTTAAGTGTAAATCATTCACAACATGCTTATTTCATAACTCCCTTGAAAACATATCATTTTGTACATAATTGCACCTACATGTCATTTTCTTTTTAATTTGCTTAATTCTTTTCATAATCACCATTATCTGTTTTAAACATATATAATAAACTTGTTACAGTAGTTTAGATCCTCAGATAAGGGTTAGAAATCATTAAAATGCAAAATCACAAAATTCAGCATTTTTAAACAATTCTGCAGAGTTCTGCGAAATGGCCGCTAGCGCGTCCTCTATGGTCGCTAGCGTCCAATAACGCACGACCACTCGCTAGCGCCTAATGTATGGTCGCTAGCGCGTGTCCCAACTCTGCATTCAAACCAGTTTCAGAACAGCCTTCATACTCGAGCATATAATGATTTCTAACCGATCCTTATGCATGAAAACACACAAATATATATCATAACATAAATCTAAACCCCTACCTCTTGTAGTTTAACCCTCTAACACCAAAAATCACCTTGTTCTTCCTTGAGCTACTTGCTTAACAATCTATCTAGCTTTTGATGATGATGATGACACTCCTATGACCTCTGATGAGTTATGTTCGGTTCAGAATAAAGGAAATGAGATGAGAAACTCAAATATGGGGTTAGTTTATGAGTGAGTTGAGTTTTGAGTGGAGGGGTGATGAGGTTTGTGTGGTTTGAAGGTTATGGAGGTTTGGGGTTGTGGTTGGAAGTGTTTTGGGAGTTTAAGATTGTGTTTCTGATGATAGGGAGCTTACCTCTAGGTGAAGGAAGTGTTTAGGGACGGAGGGAGTAAGGAGAAATAATAAAAAGATGAGGGGCTTGAGAAAAATGCAAAATTTTGCAGAAATGTTGTTCTGTCATCGAGCTGGTCGCTAGCGCGTGTTTCGCGGTCATTAGCGACCGTTTTCACCGCATTACCCGCTAGCGCCTTTTTATTGTCCCTAGCGAGGGACCTCTACCGACTCATCCCCTAGCGAGCTAAGCTGGCCGCTAGCGATGAGTACTGCTAGATGACAGTAGCAGCAAGCAAAATACTCCAAAAATTCCTAAAATGCATCTAACTCACTCCGAACCTTTACCAACAATTCCTATTAGTACTTATACACTTGTGCAAACATACTCTTACCAAAATTACCATTTATTTCTTAAATTCCCTACCTAGATCATCATTCTTAATTCAAGTTTACATTATACTAACTTCTTAATCTTATGCAATGCACTTATCATTTCTAACACACATTTTTCCATATAGTACACATAACACATATTTAGTCAATCATACATGTCAAAAATACATATTAACACACATATATCCCAGTTATGCCTTGATTGAAGCGATTTTCGATTGGGCCTTTGAGAGTGTCACACCATGTGACATAGGCAAGAATCCTTTCTTTGAATCATGCATCTTAAAGTGTCTCAACACTTTGTCTATGTATGTACTTTGGCTTAGGCCAAGCAATATGTTTGATCTATCTCTGTAGATCCTTACACCCAGTATGTAAGTAGCTTTGCCTAAGTCCTTCATTGAAAAACAGTTCCCAAGCCAAGTCTTAATACACTGTAATGTCGGGATGTCATTTCCAATGAGTAGTATGTCAACCACATACAAGACCAGAAATGCAACTGTGCTCTCACTAACCTTCTTGTAAACACAAGGTTCATCTTCGTTCTTAACGAATCCAAACTGTCTCACAGTCTCGTCAAAACGAAGATTCCAACTCCTACAAGTTTGCTTCAATCCATAGATTGATCGCTGTAACTTGCATACTTTTGCAGCAACGTCTCTGATGTCAAAACCTTCGGGTTGTGTCATGTACACATCCTCAAGGAGATTTCCATTAAGGAAAATAGTATTGACATCCATCTGCCATATCTCATAATCATAGTATGCAGCGATAGCAACTAAAATCCGAATGGATTTAAGCATAGCGAAAGGTGAAAAAGTTTCATCATAGTCTACACCATGAGTTTGCTCGAAACCCTTTGCAACCAATCTTGCCTTAAAAGTAATCACATTACCATCCATGTCAGTTTTCCTTTTGAAAACCCACTTGCAACCTATGGATTTTACCCCTTTAGGTTGATCAACCAAGGTCCATACCTCGTTAGTGTACATGGAATCCATTTCAGATTTCATGGCTTCTAGCCACTTTTCAGATTCAGGCCCAGTAATGGCCTCCTGATTGCTAACAGGCTCATCTTGATCCATGAGCAGCACATCACCCTGTTGAGTCATGAGAAATTCATATCTCTTAGTCGGGTGACGTGCTCTGTCTCACCTACGTGGTTCTTGTGTTACTTGAGCAGACTCTTGTACCACAACAACTTGTATACTCTGCTCTTATTCCACCTTCGGTAAAGTTTCTTCTTGTGGTTGAAGTATTTCTTCAATTTCTACTTTGCTCCCACTAGCTCCAATGAATTCCTTCTCAAGGAATACACCAGTTCGCGCAACAAACACTTTGTTGTCAGATTGGTTGTAGAAATAGTATCCCTTGGTTTCTTTAGGATATCCCAAAAAGAAGCACTTTTCAGATTTAGGTTCAAGCCTATTAGAGACCTGACGTTTCACATAAGCTTCACAACCCCAAATCTTCATAAAAGACATATTGGGTCGTCTACCAGCCCACATCTCATATGGTGTCTTTTCTACCGTCTTGGTTGGAACACGGTTAAGTGTAAGTGTTGTTGTCAACACAGCATATCCCTAGAAAGAATTTGGAATGTTTGCATGACTCATCATTGATCGAACCATGTCCAACAGCGTTCGATTTGTCCTCTCAGAAATACCATTCCACTATGGCGTTCAAGGAGGAGTGAGTTGAGATAATATCCCACACTCTCGCAGATAGTCATCAAACTCTTGACTCAAGTATTCACCTCCTCAATCTGATCGAAGGATTTTAATACTCTTGCCAAGTTGGTTTTTCTACTTCATTCTTGAATTCCTTCAACTTTTCAAAGGATTCTGATTTGTGTCTCATGAGATACACATATCCATATCTAATTGAAGTCATCAGTGAATGTGATGAAGTATTGAAAACCACCTCTGGCCGAGGTACTAATGGGTCCGCACACATCGATATGTATAAGGCCCAAAAGTTCAGTGGCCCTTTCACCCTTTTGAGTGAATGGCGCCTTAGTCATTTTTCCCAATAAAAAAGATTCACATGTCTCATATGATTCATAATCAAATGAGTCCAATAATCCATCTTTATGGAGTTTTGAAATGCGCTTCTCATTTAAATGGCCTAAACGACAATGCCAAAGGTAAGAAGGATTCAATTCGTTTGATTTGAACCTCTTAGTATTAATGTTATAAATTGACGTTTCAAGATCAAGAACGTAAAAGTCCATTAATCATAGGCGCACTACCATAAAGGACATCATCACAACAAATTGAACAACATTTGTTCTTCATTATAAAACTAAAACCAAGTTTATCCAAACTGGAATTAGAAACGATGTTCTTCTAATGGCATATACATTATAACAGTTCTCTAACTGAATAATGAGCCTAATGGGCAAAGTCAAATCATAACTTCCTACAGTCAATGCAGCAACTCTTGCTCCATTTCCAACTCGTAGGTCGACTTTTACCCTTCGTCAATTATCTAATCTCATTTGCACAAATAAACAAGTGAGAACTACATCGAGTATCTAATACTCGTGATGCAGAAGTAGATAATTGACCTCTATAACAATCATACATGAACTGGAAGTCTCACTTCCTTTGTTATTCTTTCATTCTTCCAGGTATTTTGCACGGTTCCTCTTCTAATGTCCGGTCCTACCGGAATGGAAGCAGGTATCCTCTTTAGACACATCGCCCTTAGGCTTCAAGGCTTTCAGCTTGGGAATCTCATTGCCCTTGCCCTTTGCCTTGCTACTTTGCTTCTTTTGCTCTTTGCATCTTGAACCATCAAGATGGCCTTGCCTTTATTTTCCCTTTGATAGGGTTGCTTGAGGTGTATGATCATATCATACGCCTCCATGCTTTAATGACTCTCATGATGTTTCTACAACTCAAGGGTCAAGGTAGCAAGCATAAGACAACAAAATATTTAAGGCTTTATCCTGATGCTTCTTATAAGCATCTTTGTCAGCCCTAGAAGTACTTGCAGCTGGTGTCTCCTTAGGAACAATTCCTTTGAGGACATTTGTTTTCATGCTTGAGGACAATACTCAAGTTTCTATACCAGTCTAGAAAATTTGTTCTAGACAACTTATCCTTCCCAAGGATACAACTTATCCTTCTCAAGGATAGATCGCAATGACATGTTATTTAATGCGTGTAATGCCATATAAACCACAGAAATAAAATATGCAAAGTGAGTATCATGACATATAATATTTAATTAGGACTTTAATTAAATATTGCTCCCACTATTTTATTCAAATCAATGACCCTCTACATTGATTCGTAAAATTTTCCTTTGGAATATTTTATAGTAGGCCAAGATCCATATTTCATCTAGCTTTAAGTCAACTTTGGTTGATCGCTTAAAGTTTCGACTATTTAGGTAGGAAACTCTTTCCAATTGTATCTTATACAATTCTTGGATAGTTGGGTGAATAACATCTTATTCTAATTCATCTTATGAATTAAAGCCCAACTTTTCATTGTCTCTAAGCCTCTCAATCTTATTGAATCTAACTTAGTTAAGTCAAACCCAATGGTTGGCAGTCAGACATTACTTGCTTGTCCTATCACGCCTTACTGTTATAGATAAGAGTGCCCTGCTTTGGCAGACCCACACTACATCGATAACAGTCTTGACGAGTGCCAGACATCGGAAGGCTATCATGACTTATTATTTTATAATGAGGGGTTTTCATAAATAGATCTCACCATATAATGTTAAACCATTTAACATATAAAATCCATACATGTATCTCATACATATATATAAAACATGCAAATGCAACATACATGTAATAAAAGAATAAAATAAATAAAGCATATGAGAACTTATATACATGCATCCCATGACATGATAAAAGAAATACTTTATATCATTTTAATCAATCACAAACACGCGCTCGGAATAGATAGCACGTGGTTCTCGAATTTTAATTAAACATATTAATTAAAAGATCTCAAATTTGAAATACAAATATACCATATATATAGGTGTTCCGTTTTAATCAATCTTATTAATTAAAGGGATTTCAAAATTTGAAATATAGATACTCCATATATATAGATGTTCTGTTTTTAATTAATCTCATTAATTAAAATATTTCAAAATTTGAAATATAGATACGCCATATATATAGGTGTTCTGTTTTTAATTAATCTCATTAATTAAAAGGATTTCAAAATTTGAAATATAGACATTCCACATATATTGGTATTCTGGTTTTAATTAATCTTATTAATTAAAATATTTCAAAATTTGAAATATATATATAATGTATATAGTGGAGCATGAGTAGATCACGTAACTTCCAAGATCTAAAACATGGGCCAAGGGCATTGAATATATATAATATATATACATAATCTGAAGAAGTCAATCGTGACAAGGAGCTTCATGTACATGGATAGGCGCTGAAGGAAGATATGTACTTGGTATCATGATCACGAAATTTCTCTCTTGTAGATATACTCTCGTAGTCGTAGATATAGGCGATCACCAGCAGGGCGCGTAACGTACGGAAGCAATCTTCATGGTGTGTACTTGGTGTCACTTAACGAGACGTAGTAAATACATCACATGTACTTGGTCCCGGGATTTAAAATATTTTTGAATTTTAAAATAATCATACTTCAAAACCGAATTATCTTGATATGGATACAAGAATTTTAAAATTCAAGAATAGCCAATCTTAGCCATTTTTGGCCAAAATTTCGAAAAAGAAATAAATTTTGAAATTTGAGATGGTCATATGGATTCGAAAATACTAATTCATCACCATGAAAATAACCATATGGATTTCAAAAATTTTAATTCATCATCAAGAATTCAAATTTTTTAAAATAATGATTGAACACATATGAATTCAACTCTTGAATTTATTTATGTGTCTCACATGTTTTCTGAAAATCAAGTTTATACAAGAGTGTTTCTTAACCACATATATCAAAATCGAATTTTTGACAGAAACACATCAATATATAAAATGAGTTACAGAGTTATCTCATAACACTATCAATAGAAACATGTTTTTATGAATCCTTATCGGCAAAAACAAAACCATGTTATCACATAACATATGAATTTCAAAATTATCATATAATCATATGAATAAAACACATTCATACAGAAAATACACAACCGTGTTTATCACATAAACAAAAAGAAAAACATACAAAACCGTATTTATCATATAAATTACAGGTAATGCCATCAAATAGAAGTACGTTTTCACAAGTGGCTGTGACACCACTGTTGGGAAATCATGCATATAGAAGCAGCGGAAAACAAAACTTTTACATGCAATTCCCTCCCATAGACCTTTGTGAAATATCATAAATCATATTTGATTTACCTGTTGAAGCGTGACAGCTACACGGAATGAGCTATGTCAATCCTTCCGACGCAGTAGCAGCGGCGACCTTTAGAAGTCCACACAGCAGTTGTGGCAGTCACACGTCCACCTTGATGCTCCTCTGAGACTATCTATGCTAATAGTGAATTTCAGAGAAAACAAGGATTAGCTTTCTCTGAGTGAGAGATTGTGAATTCAAAATTCTTGTGTGTTTTTAGGCTAGGCTCATATGTGTTGCTATTTATAGCTAACACTCCACTCTCATCTCATAGAAAACTTAAACCTAGTTTGTGCCTTATTGGGCCCATCTAATGTAAGCCCAATGCAATTAAATTAGTCACACTAATTTAATCTTATTAAGCATCAATTTAAAACTTCTTTAGTGTGTGACCCTATAGGTTCTTATAACGTTTTGGCAATATTATTAAATCTTATTTAATAATATAAACAGTGAGCGGTATCTAGCAACACATCACTGTTACCCAAGTTATAAGAAAGTCAACGGTTTGACATAACTTTTACGTGATCGATGTTATTGTACTATTCAATCCCTTTGTCCAAATATCTAGATTTAACACAAACATGGAATTAGTCATCTTGTATAGTTAAATCGTTAGTTTCTTGATTACCGAGTAGACTGATAAAATTAAATGAGATTAATGTCACACATTAATTCATTTCAGCACGGCCATGCATTTACCCAGTCCTAGTCATCAAGGGGCCCACATATATATCTCTCGTAATGTGAGAGGGTCAAATCCTATCTACGATCCATGTGACGTTCTCATGGCGGGTGATAAACCGTATTTTCATGCTAATTTCTCCTCATAACCTGAGTAATTGTATGCTCTCAATCATGCTTAAATTGGGTTCTTACGCAATATTTGAATTGTATTACCGTTTCGAGTATTAGTACTATTTTGCGTATTAATTACTCTAATTGTTGCCACTGGTGCATTTGATGTGTTTTTTAGTGTTGTGGCTTCTCAGGAACAGGTAATCATAAGATATGTTGGAAATTGCGTCTGGAAACCAAGGAAAGCTGACTCGCTGCTCACAGCAACGCACCAACCGCCCAGGCAGAGAGCACACCGCCTAGGAAGTCATGCGCGCGTAACTGGGTGGACTGAATTTTGACCTACCGCCCAGGTGGTGGTGCGACCGCCCAGGCGGTCGTGCGCGAGAAGACCTAGCGCAGCAGCGGGCCAAGACAGCGGCAGTTGGGATTTTTATAAATAGTCCCTTTGTGCTTAGTTCTAGATATCTAGTTTTCAGTCCTCTGGCTCTTGTATGCACTCTGGTGCTGGCACTCTGTTACTTTTAGGATTTACTTTCCCTGAGCTCTCAAATTCCCCATTCACCGTCTTTGTTTTGGGCACTCTTTATTTACAGCTTTTGCATACTGTTCTGAACATCCATTTTAATTCATTGTCTTCACTTCTCCTTAATTTCAGTTGTTGCTTTTACATTCAAACCTTGTTCTTCGGGAGAGTTCACCTTGAATCTCTCCCTCGTTTCTTTAATATAAAGTTTTTATTCAGCATTTTCTTTACTTTCTGAGCTCTTTTCAATTCAAGTTTTTAATCCTGTTCTTTTTTACATTCGAGTCACTTTTAGTTCATGCCAATTTACTTATTTTGCACTCGCACTTAAATTCTTTATTTTAATCGCCTTTACTTTTGCCAATTTAATTTCCTTGCACAACAAACCAAAACCCCCTTTTTTTTTTACTTATTGCTAAGTTTAAGTCAACAATTGCCACACAGATTCCTTGAGAGACGACCTGAGTCAGTCTTACTACTTGCTACCAAGCTTGTATTGAGATTAATTCAGCAGTAAACCCTTTTTCAAAACCATTTTCTAAATTGTTTGGAATACCGGAGAAGTAACGACGCTTCGGTTGTCTGTCAGCGGGTCAATCCAGTATACTACAATTATACCTATGTGTAGATTTGATATCGCATATCCATAACCTGTGAGAAAATGTTATCAGTCCATACACATACTAGCCTCAATGCATTACTGTTGTCCTGTTGGTTCAGTAATACTCGACTAGGGACATTTAAGAATAGATTCTCACTATTAGGTCATGTACCTAATATTTAATATTTAAATAATTCCATTCTAAGGACTTCATAATGTTCATTAAAATAAATACAATTAATGAATGAATTGCCTCATATATATATATAAATATATAATATAAAATGTCATAACATCATAATAAAAACGCAATTATGATTGGCCCTCTAGGGCATACACCAACAGTGAATATATATATAATGTATAGGCGCTGAAGTTCCTCAATTAGCGTTATTGCAAGCTACATGGAGTCACGTTCACATACTTCACTTGGTGGTATTGTCACGGATATATAGGCGCTGAATGTGACTTCCATTCTGAAGCATTTAAATCACCGGTTACTTGGAGTCAACGTAGGCGCTGAAAGATAAGCGTTGTTGAAGTTACATTCACTTTCGGATGGGCGCTGTTACAGCGATCACTAGCAGCTTCATGCACGTACATTTGGCTCCACGATAGGGATTTAAAAATTTTTTGAATTTCAAAATAACCATACTTCAAAACTGAATTATCTTGATATGGATACAAGAATCTCGAAATACAAGAATAGTCAATCTTAGCTATTCTTGGCAAGATTTCGAAAAAGAGATAAATTTTGAAATTTGAGATAGCCATATAATTCATAAATATTAATTCATCATCATGAAAATAACCATATGGATTTCAAAAATTCTAATTCATCATCAAGAATTTAAAATTTTTGAAAATAATGATTGAACACATGAATTCAACTCTTGAATCTATGTGTCTCACATGTTTATGAAAATCAAGTTTATACAAGAGTGTTTCTTAAACCACATATATCAAAATCGAATTTTGAGAGAAACACATCAATATATAAAAAGAGTTACAGAGTTATCTCATAACACTAGCAACATAAACATGTTTTTATGAATCCTTATTGGCAAAGAAACAAAATCATGTTATCACATAACATATTAAATTCGAAATTATCATATAATCATATGAACAAAACACATTCATACAGAAAAAAAACAAGACCGTGTTTATCCCATAAACAAAAAGAAAAGCATAACAAAACCGTATTTATCATATAAACAACAGGTAATGCCATCAAACAGAAGTACGTTTTCACAAGTGGCTCTGATACCACTGTTGGGAAATCATGCATATAGAAGCAGCGGAAAACAAAAATTTAACATGCAATTCCCTCCCATAGACCCTTGTGAAATATCATAAATCATATTTGATTTACCCGTTGAAGCGTGACAGCTACACGAAATGAGCTATGTCAATCCTTCTGACGCAGTAGCAGCGGCGACCTTTAGAAGTCCACACAGCAGCCGTGGTCGTCACACGTCCACCTTGATGCTCCTCTAAGTCTCTCTATGCTAGTATTGAATTTTAGAGAAAACAAGGATTAGCTTTCTCTGAGTGAGAGTGTGTGAATTCAAAATTCTTGTGTGTGAGGCTAGGCTCATATGTGTTGCTATTTATAGTCAACACTCCACTCTCATCTCATAGAAAACCTAAACCTAGTTTATGCCTTATTGGGCCCATCTGATGTAAGCCCAATGCAATTAAATTAGTCACACTAATTTGATCTAATTAAGCATCAATTTTTAAACTGCTTTAGTGTGTGACCCTATAGGTTCTTATAACGTTGGCAATATTATTAAATACTATTTAATAATATAAACAGTGAGCGGTATCTAGCAACACATCACTGTTACCCAAGTTATAAGAAAGTCAACGGTTTGACATAACCTTTACGTGATCGATGTTATTGTACAATTCAATCCCTTTGTCCAAATATCTAGATTTAACACAAGCATGGAATTTGTCATCTTGTATAGTTAAATCGTTAGCTTCTTGATTACCGAGTAGACTGATAAAATTAAATGAGATTAATGTCACACATTAATTCATTTCAGCACGGCCATGCATTTACTCAGTCCTACTCATCAAGGGGCCCACAGATATATCTCTCGTAATGTAAGAGGGACAAATCCTATCTACGTTACTCACATCTGCATACATGATTCACGATATATCCAATAACCGACTTTATAATTATCTTGTTACGGATAACGTTTGACGGTATTATAACATATAGTTTCTCATGTAGCGGATTGCAATAACTTCAAGTCGAAGGATCGCATGTACCACCATCACTATGAGAATCATCTATGAGATTCACGTTACGATCCATGTGATGTTTTCATGGCGGGTCAATCCAGTATACTACAATTATACCTATGTGTAGACTTGATATCACATATCCATAACCTGTGAGAAAAGGTTATCAGTCCATACACATACTAGCCTCAATGCAATACTGTTGTCCTGTTGGTTCAGTAATACTCGACTAGGGACATTTAAGAATGGATTCTCACTATTAGGTCATGTACCTAATATTTAATATTTAAATAATTCCATTCTAAGAACTTCATAATGTTCATTAAAATAAATAAACAATTAATGAATGAAATGCCTCACATATATATAAAAATATATAATATAAAATGTCATAACATCATAATAAAAACACAATTATGATTGGCCCTCTAAGGCATACACCAACAGTCTCCCACTTGCACTAGAGCCAATCTAGCATATCCCTAATGCCTAATGATCTAGTATGCCCATCATGCTTCCGCTGAGGAAGGGGCTTGGTCAGTGGGTCAATGATGTTATCATCAGTCGGTACTTTGCATATCTTTACATCTCCTCTATCGATAATTTATCGAATAGGATGAAAGCGCTTGAGTATGTCTTTGGATCGCTAGTGAGATCTGGGTTCCTTAGCCTGTGCAATGGCTCCATTGTTGTCACAATAGAGAGCTATTGAGTCCTCAATGCATGGAACCGTTCCAAGTTCAGAAATGAACTTTCTGATCCAAACAATCTCTTTTGCTGCATTACTGCCAGCAACATACTCAGTCTCTGTATTAAGATCGGCGGCTGTCTCTTGCTCGGAACTCTTCTAGCTCACAGTCCCGTTATTAAAACAAAACACATAACCTGTTTTTATCGGTTGGGAAACTAGTATCAGTGTAACCCTTTACAACTAGTTCTTCCTCACCTCCATATATAAAGAATCAATCCTTAGTTCTTCTCAAGTACATAAGGATATTCTTGATGACTGTCCAGTGACTATCACCGGGATCTGACTGGTATCTGCTCGTCATGCTCAAAGCATACGAGACATCTGGTCGTGTACATAACATAGCATACATGATAGATCCAACTACAGAAGCATATGGAATCTGACTCATCCGATCTCTATCGACTTGTGAAAGGGGACATTGATTCTTTGAGAGTGTCACACCATGTGACATAGGCAAGAACCCTTTCTTTGAATCATGCATGTTAAAGCGTCTCAACACTTTATCTATGTATTACTATGGCTGAGGCCAAGCAATCTATTTGATCTATCTCTATAGATCCTTACACCCAATATGTAAGTGGCTTCGCCCAAGTCCTTCATCGAAAAACAAATCCCAAGCCAAGTCTTAATAGACTGTAATGTGGGGATGTCATTTCCAATGAGAAGTATGTCGTCTACATACAAGACCAGAAATGCAATTGTGCTCCCACTAACCTTCTTGTAAACACAAGGTTCATCTTCATTCTTGACGAATCCAAATTGTCTTACAGTTTCGTCAAAATGAAGATTCCCACTTCTAGAAGCTTGCTTCAATCCATAGATTGATCATCTCCAATGTCAAACCCTTCGGGTTATGTCATGTACACATCCTCAAGGATATTTCCATTAAGGAAAGCAGTTTTGACATCCATCTGCCATATCACATAATCATAGTATGCAGTGAAAGCAAGTAAAATCCGAATGGACTTAAGCATTGCGATAGGTGAAAAAGTTTCATCATAGTCTATACCATGAGTTTGCTTGAAACCCTTTGCAACCAGTCTTGCTTTAAAAGTAATCACATTACCATCCATGTCAGTTTTCTTCTAGAAAACCCACATACAACCTATGGGTTTTACCCCTTCAGGTTGATCAACCAAGGTCCACACCTAGTTAGTGTACATGGAATCCATTTCCGATTTCATGGCTTCTAGCCACTTTTCAGAATCAGGTCCAGTAATGGCCTCCTGATAGGTGACAGGCTCATCTTGATCCATGAGCAGCACATCACCCTGTTGAGTCATGAGAATTCCATATCTCTCAGGTGGGTGACGTGTTCTGTCTGACCTACGTGGTTCTTGCGTTACTTGAGCAAGTTGTTGTACCACAACGACTTGTATGCTCTGCTCTTGTTCCACCTCAGTCTCTTCTTGTGGTTGAAGTATTTCTTCAATTTCTACTTTGCTCCCACTGGTTCCAATGAATTCCTTCTCAAGGAATACACCAGTTCGTGCAACAAACACTTTGTTGTCAGATTGGCTGTAGAAATAATATCCCTTAGTTTCTTTAGGATATCCCACAAAGAAGCACTTTTCAGATTTAGGTTCAAGCTTATTATAGACTTGACGTTTCACATAAGCTCCACAACCCCAAATCTTCATAAAAGACACACTGGCTCGTTTACCATTCCACATCTCATATGATGTCTTTTCTACCGTTTTGGTTGGAACACGGTTAAGTGTAAATGCTGCTGTTAAGACAGCATGTCCCCAGAAAGAATTTGGAAGGTTTGCATGACTCATCATTGATCGAACCATGTCTAACAACGTTCGATTTCTTCTCTCAGAAACACCATTCCATTGTGGCGTTCCAGGAGGAGTGAGTTGGGATAGTATTCCACACTCTAGTAGATACTCATCAAACTCTTGACTCAAGTATTCACCTACTCGATCTGATCGAAGGATTTTAATACTCTTGCCAAGTTGGTTTTCTACTTCATTCTTGAATTCTTTGAACTTTTCAAAGGATTCCGATTTTTGTCTCATAAGATACACATATCCATATCTACTGAAGTCATCAGTCAATGTGATGAAGTATTGAAAACCACGTCTGGCCAAGGTAGTGATGAGTCCACATACATCAGTATGTATAAGGCCCAAAACCTAAGTGGCCCTTTCACCCTTTTGAGTGAATGGTGCCTTAGTCATTTTTCCCAATAAACAAGATTCACATGTCTCATATGATTCATAATCAAATGAGTCCAATAATCCATCCTTATGGAGTTTTGAAATGCGCTTCTCATTTATATGGCCTAAACGACAATGCCAAAGGTAAGAAGGATTCAATTCGTTTGATTTGAACCTCTTAGTATTAGTGTTATAAATGGGCGTTTCAAGATCAAGAACGTAAAGTCCATTAATCATAGGTGCACTACCATAAAAGACATCATCATAATAAATTGAACAACATTTGTTCTTTATTATAAAACTAAAACCAAGTTTATCCAAACTGGAATTAGAAATGATGTTCTTCTAATGACAGATACATTATAACAGTTCTCTAACTGAATAATAAGCCCAATGGGCAAAGTCAAATCATAAGTCCCTATAGTTAATGCAGCAACTCTTGCTCCATTTCCAACTCGTAGGTCGACTTTTACCCTTCGTCAATGATCTAATCTCATTTGCACAAATAAACAAGTGAGAAATGTGAGAACTACATCGAGTATCTAATACTCATGATGCAGAAGTAGATAAATTGACATATACAACAATCACACATGAACTGGAAGTCTCACTTCCTTTGTTATTCTTTCATTCTTCTTTCATTCTTCTAGGTATTTTGCACAGTTCCTCTTCCAATGTCTGGTCTCACCGGAATGGAAGTAGGTATCCTCTTTAGACGCATCGCCCTTAGGCTTCAAGGTTTTCAGCTTGGAAATCTCATTGCCCTGGCCCTTTGCCTTGCCCTTGCCCTTGGACTTGCTGCTTTGCTTCTTTTGTTCTTTCCATCTTGAACCATCAAAATGACCTTGCCTTTTCCCTTTGATAAAGTTGCTTGAGGTGTATGATCATATCATATGCCTCCATGCTTTCATGACTCTCATGATGTTTCTGCAACTCAAGGGTCAAGGTAGCAAGCATAAGACAACAAAACATCTAAGACTTTATCCTGATGCTTCTTATAAGCATCTTTGTCAGCTCTAGAAGTACTTGTAGCTAGTGTCTCCTTAGGAATAGGTCCTTCGAGGACATAAAATTTCTTTTCATTCTTGAGGACAATCCTCATGTTTCTGTACCAGTCCAAAAAATTTGTTCCAGACAACTTATCCTTCTAAAGGATAGATCGCAGTGACAGGTTAGTTGATGCGTGTGATTTCATAGTAAACTACAGAAAGAAAATATGCAAAGTGAGTATCATGACATATATATAATATTTAATTAGGTCTTTAATTAAATATTTCTCCCACTATTTTACTCAAACCAATGACCCTCTACATTGATTCGTAAAATTTTCCTTTGGAATATTTTATAGTGGGCCAAGATCCATATTTCATCTATCTTTAAGTCAACTTTGGTTGATCGCTTAAAGTTTCGACTATTTAGGTAGGAAACTCTTTCCAATTGTATCTTATACAACTCTTGGATAGTTGGGTGAATAACATCTTATTCTAATTCATCTTATGAATTAAAGCCCAACTTTTCATTGCCTCCAAGCCTCTCAATCTTATTGAATCTCACTTAGTTAAGTTAAACCCAATGGTTGGCAGTCGGACATTACTTGCTTGTCCTATCGCGCCTTTCTGCTATAAATAAGAGTGCCCTGCTTTGGCAGACCCACACTACATCGATAACAGTCTTGACGAGTGCTAGGCATTGGAAGGCTATCATGACTTAATATTTTATAATAAGGGATTTTTATAAATAGATCTCACCATATAATGTTAAACCATTTAACATATAAAATCCATACATGTATCTCCTACATATATATAAAACATGCAAATGCAACATACATGTAATAATAGAATAAAATAAATAAAGCATATGAGAACTTATATACATGCATCCCATGGCATGATTAATGAAATACTTTATATCATTTTAATCAATTACAAACACGCGCTCGGAACAGATAGCACGGGGTTTTCGAATTTTAATTAAACATATTAATTAAAAGATCTCAAATTTGAAATACAAATATACCATATATATAGGTGTTCCGTTTTAATCAATCTTATTAATTAAAAGGATTTCAAAATATGAAATATAGATACTCCACATATATTCCTGTTCTATTTTTAATTAATCTCATTAATTAAAATATTTCAAAATTTGAAATATAGATACTCCATATATATAGGTGTTTTGTTTTTAATCAATCTCATTAATTAAAAAGATTTCAAAATTTGAAATATATATATATAATATGTATATATCGTATCAACCAGTTATGCATTCACGTTCACATGCATTAACAGTCACGTGCACGAAATGGTGGAGTGTGAGGATTGGTATTTCTAGGTTAAATTAGTTTAGAGGTGTTGTAGTATGATTAGAATCATCTAGGTACAATGGTGGTATCATAGGGTGATTATGGAGTGTTAAATGGCTCAAATTGGGTCTGATATATGTTGATCATGTGGAAGGTTGATTTATGCACGAAAATAAGAGGGAATTATGATATTAAACCAGGTCTAAGTGATCCATGTGGAGTCTTGGTGCACATGGTGCAATGATGAGTTAGAAGGAGGTGACTTGGAGGAGTGGTCAAGTGATGTGGCTCTCATGCAATGGATGAAGTGGCGGATTGGTGGGGCCATGGCAGCAAGAATTAAGGGAAGAGGTGATGATGTGGAAGCTTGCATGTAGGTTTCTTAGTGAAGTGGCTAAAGGTGCCATCATGAGTTTGAATCATAATGGATTAATGTAGATAAAATGAATTAATGTATGTGTATATGGTCATGGTTTTTAGAGGAAAATGTGGAGAGATTTTATTTAAATTTTGCACCTCTAGAATAATTAAATAAGGGATGATCTCTATAGTTTAGTCATGTTACTTGTAGGATGGTCAAAGGGTGCCACGTGGCGATCAAAGGCAAGTTGTGGGCCATGGTCAAAATTGTAGTCATAGGTGGAATAAAATAATAGTTTCTTACATGATGGTGGGCGGAATGATTAATTGGTTAGAAATGGGGGCCTCAAGTTCTATTGGTCCATGGAGAAAATATGGGGATCACTCACTAATCTAAAGAAAGTCTTATGATCTTGCATGCACATGCACATTTTTTATGCACGTAAAATACTAGTAAAATATTCAAATACTAATTTATACCTTTAATAAAATAATCCTTTTAAATGTAATAAATCATGAGTCATGCAATCACAATCTCTTCAATCCTCATACCATCCTCTAAGTTTATCAACATAAATATAAGTCATCCACATAAGCGAATACCATCAACATAATCATATAGCCACAAATCATTCACACAAGCACATATCCAAATAAGCACATATCTCCAAATCATTCACATAAGCATATAGCTAATTCACATAGTCAAATCTATCATAATCAAGTAGCTATAGAAATACGGATGTCACAATTTGTTAAGCTTACGCTCATAAAAGTGGAAAACGGCTAATCCCTAGTTCCATGCAGACGAAGGGATTCTAAGCTTACGAAGTAACCTAGGGAACCTTATTAGTACGACCTAAGGAGGATTCTAAGGACACGACGTTTGATAGAACCTACGTAGGGTGCTAGTTACGTGGTAACATAGAATAAACCCTATGACCCTTTAGTTCGGGCAAGTAGGTTGTTTGACTATTCAAAGTAACGATTCTTTGAATAGCTAGAATTGGCATAAGCGGTACAAAGCCCGAGTATCGTATGATGACTCATTGAGAAATCATTTCTCATCCCACTTCTCTTTCTTATGCCCCAATTCTAGGTGATGGACCAGCCACCATCACCACCCGTTTGTGATATCGCAGTAGTTAGATACACTCCAGCTATCGGGTTTGTCTCTATCATATCGACCATACCTTCTTCCTTAGGGTCGATCCTGATGAGATTGTACCTAATTATGTCCCTGGTGATGGGGAGTCCGATGATCTGAGTGAGCTCGAGTCAGTGGTGACGTTCGAGTCGATCGAGAAGGAGGATCTTGAGGAGGATGTAAGTACGCACTTGTCGTCCAGTAACTGAGAGAGTGTTCACTTTATTATTACATTTTATCATCATTTCTTTTTAAGTCTTGTATTTCCGACCCCTATTATGACATTTCCTTTCAGTTGTATTTCTTCGTCTAGATTCTTGTCATTGTTGAATATGATTGGGGTTTTGGATCCCCAAACCTTTTTATCTTATTTGATATCACTAATTTTATCATTCCCCCGTATTTTATCGTTCGTATATTTATTCCACGCATATTCTTTCAATACATCGTTACAAAAAAAAATCGTGTAATTTTGGCTAGTAGATTTAGGATGTTATATTTTTTGTATCAGAGCAGTTCGGTATATCTACGGGTTGGGCATGGGTCTTTCTTTGGTTTTATGTCTCTTGAATTCTAAGATTCTATGTCTCATGTATTCCTTGAATCTGTACTTTCTTGAATTCCTAAGTTTTTAACCTGTCATACTCTAAGTTTATGATATTCCGTGTTATATGCTACCTCAATGCTTTGCATCGATATGAGCCTGATCAACTCATGGGTTGTGCAAGTATTATGAGAAGAAATGACAACTGAAAAGGATACGTCGAATGGGGTATAAGTGACTGCTCTCTACTGGACTTCCTGCAAGCAATGCAGAATCAGGCAGAAGTGACCGCTCGTGTAGTGGTAGCTCTTGAACAAGGACGTGCACCTCCACCATCGGTGGATGAAGAAGCTCAGAGGTACCGTGACTTCAAGTTCAAGGAACCACCAATGTTCAAAGGGGAGCTATGTCCGACCTGTTTTAAGTGCGGGCAGGTGGGCTACATATCTCGGACATGCCCAAGGTCAGGCAATCAGCGACAGGCTCGCATGTTTGCCATAACTTCTAAAAGTGTGGAGGCTAGTGGTCTGATCCAAGGTGAGTGCAACTTGTCAAATAACATCTTTACTGTAATTTTTTTATTCCGGAGCAACATATTCATTTATTTCTAATGCATACATTGAGAGACTTAAACTGCCTGTAGTTACCCTTGTTAATGTAATTCCTCATTTGGTTTTGATAATAACAAAACTCATGTAACTTTGTCAGTTAGTATTGAGAAGCAACGGTGAAAATGATTGTAATAGGATTAGAAAGCTTCTGTGTATTGAGAAACCACGTTAAGAATGTAAAGGTGTATATGCTTCATTTACTGTATTGTAACATTTGTAATAATTGTAATAGAAGCATAGATGATAGGACTAGATGAGTATTAGGATTATATAATGTATGATCTTTGTAATATACACATGGGAAAACCATTAGAAGAGTCTCAGAAGCATGGCTCAGAAGCATGGCTCAGAAGCATGGTTCAGAAGCTGGTTCAGAAGCTAGTTCAGAATCTGCTTTAGAAGCTTAATGAGTTTCTGATCATGGGTCAGAAGCTGGTACAGAAACTTAATGAGTTTCTGAAAAGGGAAATTTGTTACGTGTTGTAAGTGGATAAATCTTATCCATGTCATTAGTTTTCCCGCCAAGTAATATAGTTGTTAATGATAGCTGGGTAATTTCAATTTGAAATAGCTCTCTATAAAAAGAGGAGTCTCGAGTTGTAAAAGAGAATAGAGAAGTAATTAGAGTGATAGAAAAATCAGTCTGAGTGAAAAGAGAAAAAGAGCTTAAAAGAAAAGAAAAATCTGAGAGAGACTCAGATACATTGAGAAAGCAAGAAAAGAGCTGTGAGCTAAGAAAAGAAAAGAAGGGAGAAAAGAAGGCTCAAGAAAGAGAGAGATCAGAATAATGTTCTGATTCAATCGTGTGAATTGAAGAAAAGGAGTTTTTGAAGTTGAAGAATTCAGAAACTGATCAAGCTTAAAGAGCTTGAGGCTAGAGAAACCAGATTGGAAAGTGAAGTCAATTTCTCAAGAATTGGTTCATAGAAAGAGTGATCAGAAGCAAGGTTCTGAAAAATCCTTGGTGTGATTCAAGACAGGAAAATCTTTCTAGAGGGGACATCTAGAGAGTGGAAAATCTTTAAAAGGGAGTTTCTGAAGTGTCGAACCTGAGAAGGTTGCAAAATATATCTGTGTATTGATACCTGTGTTTTCTGATGCATTTCTAATGGAACTCAATCACTGAAAGATTGAAGAACTGATGTAGGCACACATTGGCCGAACCAGTATAAAATTGGTCCAATCTCTCTAACCTTACTCTATTTGCATTAATTGTTTTGATTGCTAAAGAAACTTTGCATTTGATTTGAATATTTTTATTTCTGATAAACATCTCAAGAACAAACTTGAAACAACAATCTGAAAGTTAAAGAAACTAAAGCTAAAGGAATCTTTTTGTGTTTAACTTTCTGATATATGATATTTTTTATTTGGGTAATTGAAATCTGAAATAAACAATTTAAAGAACATATTACAGAAAGAGAAATTAGTGTTTTGAAATCTGTAACTCGTTTTCTCAAGAACACTTTCTTCAAAAACTGCTGTTTTGTGCTTTGCATAATTGTAGCATTAGATTTCTGATTTCTTTTGATAGATATATCATATTACTAATTGTTGATTAACTGTTTGTGAAATAATTGTTCAGAAACATATTGATTCTGAAACAAGAATCTGATGCAGTTTCTGAAGTGAGTTCAGAAGCTAGATCAGAAAGTTGATTCAGAAAGTGGTATATTTCTGAAAGAGTTATTTCTGATATTGATCATTTGATTGTTGAGAAAGCTTGATATCTTAAGTGTTGTGATATTTGTGATTGATAAACCGCTGTGCTAATTAGATCATTGTCATTGACATATTGATTTCTGTGTATGTCACATATTGATTGAGGATTCTGATATCACAAATTACATTGTTGATTCTTATTGTTTTGACTAATTCTTGACAAGTATCAAAGACTTGATCAATCTTTGAGAATTGCAGAAGTGTTAGAATAATAAAGAAGAGTTGCAAAAAGTGTACACAACCAATTCACCCCCCCCCTCTTGGGTTGTGTGGAGCATAGCTTGGAGGTGTTTCTGAAGAGATACCTCACATCATCAACCCTACCCCATGTATATTTTGTAACCACTCCTACTGCAAAGAACCTACTTTCTGCTGCTTGTGTACCTAACAGTGAATTCGAGCTCTTAGGTAGAACTTTTCAAGCCGATCTGATATGTTTACCCTTACTAGAGCTAGATATTATCTTAGGCATGGATTGGATGAGAGCCCAGAGAAGTAATGCTAGACTGTGAAAAGAGGGCTGTGATTTTCCCTGATAATGCTGAAGAAAAACCAGAGAGTCAAAACCTAGAAACATCCAGTAGTTCCCATGTAACCCTTTTATGTTGTAAGCTTGACACCCTCGAATTCTCGATGTACGTCTCTTCTACTGTCGCTAAGGAGCAAGAGTTAGCTGACCTACCAGTAATCTATGAATTCCCTGAAGTCTTCCAGAAGATATCCTTGGATTTCCCCCTGAGAGAGAAGAGGAATTCGCCATTAATCTAGTTCCTGGAGCAGGACCAATATTTATTGCACCATATCGTATGGACCCTCCCGAGTTTAAAGAGTTGAAGAAGCAGTTAGAAGAGTTGTTGCCCAAGAAGTTCATTCGTCCGAGTGCATCACCATGGGGAGTGCCAGTGCTTTTTGTCAAAAAGAATGACGGCGCCATGAGGTTGTGTATCAACTATCGGAAAATGAACAAGGTCACTGTGAAGAATAAGTACATGTTTCCAAGAATCGACGACCTTATGGATCAGTTGAAGGGAGCAATTGTGTTCTCCAAGGTTGATCTTCGATCCGAATATCACCAGATAAGGGTAAAGGAGGTTGCTATTCCGAAGACAGCGTTCATGTCTACATATGGGCATTTCGAGTTCACCGTCATGTCCTTTGGGTTGGACAACGCCCCTGCTATATTCGTGGATTACATGAACAAGATCTTCCGTGAATACCTAGACAAGTTCGTGGTGGTATTCATTGATGACATCATGATTTATTCAAAAACAAAGGAAGAGCATGCGGAGCACCTGACAACAGTTTTGGAGATTCTGAAGGAGAAAGAACTATATGCCAAGCTCTCTAAATGCGAATTTTGGCTCAAGGAAGTTCAATTCTTAGGCAATGTCGTATCTAGTGAAGGCATATTTGTGGCACCCGCCAACGTAACTGCAATGCTCGAATGGCAGAGCCGACAACCCCAACAGAAGTTTGAACGTTTTCATGGACTGGCAGGCTACTACAGAAGGTATATCCAAGGGTTTTCTCGTATTTCCTCGCCATGGACAAAGCTGGCCCGAAAGAATGCACCATTTGATTGGGATGAAGCATGCGAGAAGAGCTTTCAGATGTTGAAGAAGAAGCTTACTACCTCACCAATTCTAGCCTTACTAGATCCAGAACAACCATTTGAAGTGTACTGCGACGTGTCCGTACAAGGTCATTGGTAGGTGCTAATGCAGAACAAGAAACTCGTGGCTTATGGGTCAAGGCAACTTTGACCTCATTAGCTCAACTACCCAACCCACGACTTGGAATTGGCCGCAATTGTATTAGCTTTAAAGATATGGAGCCATCACTTGTATGGGACGAAGTTCGAAGTCTTCTCCGATCACAAGAGCTTAAAATACTTGTTCGATCAAAAGAAACTCAACATGAGACAACGATGTTGGATGGAGTTTTTCAGGGACTTTGACTTCACCTAGCATTATCATCCTGGGAGGATTAACAAGGTAGCTGATGCTTTAAGCTGAAAGACGATCCATGTGGCATGGATGATGTTCAAGGAAGAAGAGTTGATTCGGCAGATAGGAGATCTGGAGCTAGGAATGAAGATAATACCCACGAGTATCCAGGTGCATCAGTTGGTGATCACCAGTGATTTCAAGCAGAGGATACTCGAAGCGTAGAAGGATAAGGGTGATGAAGAGCTACAAAGGTATGAGAAGGCAGGATTGAGAGGAAAAGTTAAGGAGATCAGTCAAGGACCCGACGGGATGTGGAGATTTCATGGAAGAATCTGTGTTCCGAAAGGGCATGTATTAAAGGAGGATATCCTTAGAAAAGCTCATAAGAGTTAGTTCACCATCCACCCTGGCATGACCAAGATGTACCGTGACCTCAAAAAGAAATTTTGGTGGCCAGAGATGAGGAATGATGTGACAAATTTTGTAGGAAGTTGTCTAACATGCTAGAAGATCAAGGCTGAGCACCAGAAACCCGCTACAACTTTGAACCTTCTACCAATTCCAGAATGGAAGTGGGAACATATTTCCATGGATTTTGTATCAGGATTACCCTTTACCCCAAGGAAAGTAGACGCCATCTGGGTAATCACGACCGATTGACCAAGTCTGCACACTTCTAGCCAATAAGGAAAGGTTGGCCCAACTGTACATCACTTGGATTGTAAGGCTTCATGGGGTACCAACGACCATTGTTTTGGATAGGGATCAAAGTGAAAGTGTATGTGTGCACGAGAAGGTGGGGTTGAATCGTGCAAGTTTTAAAAATTACTTCTTAAAACTTTTACTTAGAAAGCTGTTTTTACTCAGAAGGTAGAATTAAGAGTTTGCAGCGGAAATTGCTTTCTGAGAAGATTGAGTTTCTGAGAACTTAGTCTTTCTGAGAAAGTTCCTTTCTGAGCAATTTTAAGAAAATGACTTTAAGTTAGAATTTCTTAAACGCTTTCTGATTTTAATCAATAAAGTTTTCACTAGACTTCTTAATTAAAATCGTAATGAAGTTTTCCTCACAGATTTATGCAAGTAAAGAGTAAGGGAGAAAAGCTTAACACAAAGAGTTTTATACTGGTTCAGTTATAACCAACCTACTCCAGTCCTCAACCTTCAGTTGAGAGTTCTTGGATATTCTTCTTAATGTGCCTTCCCAGACAACACTGCCTTTACCAGGTAAAGGACTTCCACCACTTCACAATGATGCCTTGGCATTTTTATCTAATTTTGTGATTTGAATTCTAATAAATTTTGTTAGTTTAAAGTAAACTCAGTATGTTTTTAGTATGTTTTTAGGGTGAATTGAGTGTTTTAGAATAAAATGGATTTTTCCTGGTTATATTATGTTTTGGGTATTATTTGGTGTTGATTTCAGGAAATGGGCAGACAATTCATGAAGTAATAGCAACCAGAGAAGCACATTCGAAGTACCAATGCTGACGCCTTGCGCCTGACGCACGCACTGCGCCTCAAAGTCAGAAACAATTCGGAAGTTGTGCGGAAGCCTGGCGCCTTGCGCACTGCCAGCGCGTTGCGCCCGTGAACTCTCCACCTGCTGGCGCCTTGCGCCCTGCTAACGCGTAGCGCCCGATTTGCCTTCCCGACCTGGCGCCTTGCGCATCTCGCACGCGTTGCGCCCGATTTGCCTTCCCGATCTGGCGCCTTGTGCATCTCGCTCGCGTTGCGCCCGATTTGCCTTCCCGACCTGGCGCCTTGCGCCCCTCGCACGCGTTGCGCCCTGAAGAAGCCACCCATGCAGCGCCTCGCGTCCAATCTACGCCGTGCGTCCGGATAAAAATGGAAACAGAGCATGTATAATTCAGGATTAAATCTGTTTAGATATTACACTCTTAGTTATTTTTAAACAAAATCCCTCTGTATTCAATTTAATTTGGAGGTCTATCTGATTATATATAGGACTAGAATAGGGGGAAATTAAGGGGGATCGATTATCTGATCGCTCATCTGGAATCCTTATTTTTCAGCAGCAGTTTGTTTTTCATTCCAGTACTCTGTTTTTACTCTGTTTTTCAATACAATGAGTTATTCGTTCTTTAACCTGCTTTCTATCAATTCCTTTGTTTTGTTTACTTTGATTATGAGCAACTAATTCCTTGTTAGGGATAGGGGAATCGTATCACTATTACTTAATCCGATGATTGCAAATCTTTGAATTCTACTTCTCCGATTCAGGTAACTACCTTATTTGTATTGTGTTGTTCTGAAGATTGGGAAATCGCTTTTCAACTTATCTAGGATTCATACGTTTATTTGGGAAAATAAGTGTGTGAATTAGCTCAAGGGAAATTGCCGGAAGATTGATATCTAGGAATAGAGTCAAGATTTTTATGAACTTTGAAT
>RYYW01000201.1:0-12042 GCA_013621005.1 Aeschynomene evenia | reverse complement strand
AAATTGAAAGGACTCTGAGGAAGTTGAGACAAGAGAAGAAAAGAGCAGCAATGGCAGAAGAAGGAGATGGGCCAAGAAGGACTTTGGGAGACTATGCCACACCTACCACTAATGGGTGTGGAAATAGTATTGTCCCACCACCAGTGCAAGCAAACAACTTTGAGCTCAAGCCTTCACTCATTCAATTGGTGCAACAAGAACAATTCAGTGGAGGAGCTCTGGATGATCCTAACGTTCACTTAGCTACCTTCCTCCAGTTATGCGATACGATCAAAAGCAATGGTGTGAGTTCAGATGCAATCAAGTTGAGACTCTTCCCTTTTTCTCTTAGGGACAGAGCTAAACTATGGTTGCAATCACAGCCACTGGAAAGCATCAGCACCTGGGATGACTTAGTTAGCAAATTTCTAGCTAAGTATTTTCCTCCACAGAAGCTAGCAAAGTTGAGGAATGACATCAACTCATTTGCTCAAAGGAAGGAGAATCACTCTATGAAGCATGGGAAAGGTACAAGGAGATGCTCCGAAAATGTCCACACCATGCAATACCTGACTGGTTACAAATTCAGACCTTCTATGATGGAGTTTCTCAAAGTTCGAGAGCTATGATTAATGCAAGTGCTGGAGGATCTCTTCATAGAAAAACCCCTGAAGAAGCTATTGAATTAATTGAGACTATGGCTGAGAGCAATTTCATGAGTTCTAATGAGAGACCTATGAGAAGAGGTGTGATGGAGTTAGACACATTTGACACGTTGTTGGCACAAAATAAGTTGATGTCTCAATAACTAGCTGCAATCACAAAGCAAATGGGGCAAATGCAAGTTGCTGCAGTAGGATCTCCAAGTTCATCTTGTGAGCTTTGTGGGGAGCCCATAAAAATGAAGATTGTGATCTTTTCAAAGAAACTCCACTTGAGCAAGCGAACTACATGGGGAACCCTCCAAGACAACAAAATGATCCATATTCTAAAACTTACAATCCTGGGTGGAGGAATCATCCTAACTTTGGTTGGGGTAATCAAGGGCAAAAACAATTCAATACTCCAACTCAACAGCAAGCTCCATTCATTCCTCCACAAGACCACCCTAAACCATCTTCATTGGAGATTGCCATGGAAAAGCTCACTCAATCTACCTCCATGTTTGTGCAACAAACTTCAAGCTTCATGCAAGAGACAAGAGCAAGTTTAAAAAATCATGAGGCTTCTATCAGAAATTTAGAGGTACAAGTGGGGCAAATAGCTAAGCAACTTTCAGAAAGGCCTTTGGGAACACTTCCTAGTGATACAGAACCAAACCCCAAGGAGCAATGCATGGCAATCAATTTAAGAAGTAGCAGAAGCATTGAAGTGCAATCTCAAGTGGAGGCACCAACAAAAGTGGAGAATTTCCAACAAAAGCTCACTGAAAAGTCAAATGAACAAGTGGCAAAGCAAGCTAGTGAGCCACCCAAGAAAGAGGTTGCTCCTTACAAGCCAAGACTACCTTACCCTCAAAGAATTCAAGAGAAAACTCAAGACAAGCATCTCTCCAAATTCTTAGAGGTATTCAAAAAACTCCAAATCAATATTCCTTTTGCTGAAGCTTTGGAACAAATGCCTAGCTATGCCAAGTTTATGAAGGAGTTGTTGTCAAGAAAGAGATCACTCCGAGAAGATGAAACAATGGTATTCAATGAGGAGTGCAGTGCTATCATTCAAAGCAAAGTGCCACCAAAGCTAAAGGACCCAGGTAGCTATCATATTCCTTGTGCAATTGGTAATGTTAAAATTAAAAAGGCACTGTGTGATCTAGGGGCAAGCATAAACTTGATGCCTCTCTCTATGATGAAGAAGTTAGGGATAAAGAATGTGAAGCCCACCATGATTTCCCTACAATTTGCTGATAGATCTGTCAAGTTTCCATATGGGGTTGTGGAAAATGTGCTTATTAAGGTGGACAAATTCTTTCTTCCTGCTGATTTTGTTGTCCTTGAGATGGATGAAAGTGAAGATGTCCCAATCATTCTTGGAAGGCCATTCTTAGCTACTGGGCGAGCATTGATTGATGTTCAAAAAGGTGAGTTGACATTAAGGGTGCATGATGAAAAGGTAACTTTTTGCATGTCAAGGGGTATGAAAACTCAAGTAAAAAGGAGGATGTGTTGAAAATAGAAGTGAACCCCACTGCAATTCAAGAATCCAAGAATTCAATGCTTAATGTGAACACCCTTGACAATCCACCACCTTTGAAACAAATTGCTATTGTGAAGGAAAAAGTTGTGGCTACAACAGAGGTTAAGAAGAAAAAGCAATGTGGGTTGGAGTTGAAACCCTCACCTCAAACACTGAAGAATGCAATCATTGAAGGATGGCAAATGTGTGTGGAGTACTTCAAGATGAATGAGGAGTTGAGGAGGGATGGTCTTCCTCCCCCCTTTGATGATGAAAAGATCGAACAGTGGTTTGATGAGGAGTTCTTGTTAAATGCTAACAATGGAGTCTATGCGCCACCATTCAAAGATGTCAAGAAGGCTAAAGTTGAATCTGAGAAAAATGTGAGCATGAAGGAGCACAACCTAAAGCACCATGCTGGAGGAGGGATTGATCAACAAGAATCATATGACCCACCTTAAGTTGGCATTCATACGTCAAGCTAGTGACGTTAAAGAAGCGCTTGTTGGGAGACAACCCAACCCAGGGAAGTTTTCTATCCTCTCTATTTATTTTCTTTAGTTTTTAATTGTCATGTCTTTCGATTTCTTTGTCGTTTATTTAAGTGCATGGTGGTGGAATTGATGGATAAATTTGCATGAGACTGTGTTTGAATTCGTCTTGGTTGATTCATAAACTGTGTGAATACATGTCTATGCACCTTGAATGGTTGTGTGGTTAATTATTATTTATGCAAATTGATGAGATGATTAGGATTGATTTCTAGAGAATTATTATAAGAGTTTTTGGACTAATTCTAAATAACTAAGTTTGGTGTGAGTCCCTGTGCATGAGAATGCAGTGTGATGCCAATATTGTTTGTGAATTGATTGAATCATTTGGAAATTGAATTAAGGAGGGGGTGAGCCTTGCAATAAAAGATGATGCATAAAGGTTCCAAATGAAATGAAGCACAAACATCTAAGGCTCTGAGCACCAATGACTAGGGAATATCTCTATTAAAAATCATTAGAACCTAGTTATGTGCTTGTGGTGTTTTCGTGTCAGGGAGAGACTTGGGCAAGTAGATCCGAGGGGTGCTTCATCACCTAGCGTCTTGGGCCAACTGGACCGGGAACGTTGGTCGAAAGCTTACTTTAAAAGGTTGCCCCGAGACAAAGCATTTAGAGTCAAAAATTATATGCAAAAAGTGCAAGTATGATTAAAAAAATTTGCAAGTGTCTTACCCCTACTGTTTGTGGTAAATTGATTCATTTCAAAGGTTAAATATTTTGAGAGGCATTGCATTACATCTATGGAACTAGGGCCAAACACTAAGTTTGGTGTTCAGGAGCTGTGAAAAAATTCCTATAATTTGATCCGGATTTTAATCTTGATTGTCAAGTCTAATGTTGCTCAATGTAATGCTGAATTGGTAGATAAGGGTGTATAGTTGCATGAATCATACATTTTTTAGTTAACCTGAAAAGAAAGTGTGATGTTTCAAAATAATTGTTCTTTGATTCCACTACTTTGTTACTTTATTTTTACTGGTTTATTTTAGTATTGTTTTGGTTGCTTGGGGACAAGCAACACCTTAAGTTTGGTGTTGTGATGCCTTGGCATTTTTATCTAATTTTGTGATTTGAATTCTAATAAATTTTGTTAGTTTAAAGTAAACTCAGTATGTTTTTAGTATGTTTTTAGGGTGAATTGAGTGTTTTAGAATAAAATGGATTTTTCCTGGTTATATTATGTTTTGGGTATTATTTGGTGTTGATTTCAGGAAATGGGCAGACAATTCATGAAGTAATAGCAACCAGAGAAGCACATTCGAAGTACCAATGCTGACGCCTTGCGCCTGACGCACGCACTGCGCCTCAAAGTCAGAAACAATTCGGAAGTTGTGCGGAAGCCTGGCGCCTTGCGCACTGCCAGCGCGTTGCGCCCGTGAACTCTCCACCTGCTGGCGCCTTGCGCCCTGCTAACGCGTTGCGCCCTATTTGCCTTCCCGACCTGGCGCCTTGCGCATCTCGCACGCGTTGCGCCCGATTTGCCTTCCTGATCTGGCGCCTTGCGCATCTCGCACGCGTTGCGCCCGATTTGCCTTCCCGACCTGGCGCCTTGCGCCCCTCGCACGCGTTGCGCCATGAAGAAGCCACCCATGCAGCGCCTCGCGTCCAATCTACGCCGTGCGTCCGGATAAAAATGGAAACAGAGCATGTATAATTCAGGATTAAATCTGTTTAGATATTACACTCTTAGTTATTTTTAAACAAAATCCCTCTGTATTCAATTTAATTTGGAGGTCTATCTGATTATATATAGGACTAGAATAGGGGGAAATTAAGGGGGATCGATTATCTGATCGCTCATCTGGAATCCTTATTTTTCAGCAGCAGTTTGTTTTTCATTCCAGTACTCTGTTTTTACTCTGTTTTTCAATACAATGAGTTATTCGTTCTTTAACCTGCTTTCTATCAATTCCTTTGTTTTGTTTACTTTGATTATGAGCAACTAATTCCTTGTTAGGGATAGGGGAATCGTATCACTATGACTTAATCCGATGATTGCAAACCTTTGAATTCTACTTCTTCGATTCAGGTAACTACCTTATTTGTATTGTGTTGTTCTGAAGATTGGGAAATCGCTTTTCAACTTATCTAGGATTCATACGTTTATTTGGGAAAATAAGTGTGTGAATTAGCTCAAGGGAAATTGCCGGAAAGATTGATATCTAGGAATAGAGTCAAGATTTTTATGAACTTTGAATCAAACATATTTTCTTTTCTGTGAAACGATTTGATCAAGGGATTGACTGATTGTTTGTAGAAAAAGTGTTAAATTACCAAGGAATTGGAATTGACAATTTAAGATTCGTTCATTGAATTAAAGTTTTAGAATTTGAAGGCGAGCAATTGTTTTAATTATTTCAGAAGATACGTGAACCCGATTCCCTAACCTCTCATTCTTTGAAGTTTTCAAAATTAGTTTACTGTCTGTTACTTTTAATACTCTTTTGAATTTATGATTTCAATCCATTCATCACTCGTAATTCGATTCGTCTAATTAGAGACTCACATCACGAAATTTTTGCTCAGTTCTTTAATCCTCGTGGGAACGATACCCACTCACCGTGGACTTTATTACTTGTACGATTCGGTGCACTTGCCGAAGCCCTATCACACAACCCGAAGTGGATTTCGTTGCCTCACACTAGAGGACTTCCTTGCCTCCAACACTAGAGGACTTCTTTGCCTTAAACTCTAAAGGACTTCCTTGCCTCACAACAGAGGACTTCCTTGCCTTAATCACTTAAGGACTTTGAACTTTGCCTCAAACACCAGAGGACTTAAAACTGCCTTCAAACAACGAAGAACTTAGCGTTTTTCGGAAAGTTGTTTTTGCTTCGAAAACCAACTACTAAGATTAAGTTACAAACTTAATTTGACCCTTAGTAGACTTCTAGATTTAACTTACAAATGTAAGAATTTACACCGATTCAGAACTAGAAGATTTTGCAAAGTTAGAAGAACAATTTCGTAAAAATTGTCTTTCTGAGAAAGTTCTAAGTTTTTGCAAAATGATTTTCAATTCAACAGAGTTTTGGCACGTTTAATCAAGAGTTTTAGCGCAAGAGTTTCGTCACATTGCTCTGGAATTGAACTCATATATATAGGCATCAAAGAGCCGCGAAATTAGAAGCTTTCACTTTGCTTATGTGGCTGTATCTTTTTCAGAACGGCTCCCTGCTACAGTCAGCGCGAAATGAGGAACTTTTCAGAACTGCACAGTGCGCGTGTTCCCACTTCCTTAGCTAGTTGTAGCGAGCTTTCTGAGACTACTTGCGATCCCTTGAGTTCAGACACTTGGTTGCTTCTGAGTCCAACTTTCTGAGAGTTGTACGGACTTCTGAGGCGAACCTACTGAGGGAAGACCCTTCTGAGAACTTCTAGTCGCAAGATCTTCTGAGGCGACAGTGTACTTTCCTCAGAAACATGTTTTCACCTTCTGCGCTTCTGAGACATCCTTTCTGATATCTTTGGCGCTATGATTTTATCAATTGATCTCGAGGCTACTTGATGTTTTGTCTCGGTCTTTACTCATGGTATTGCAAAAATTTTAAAGCTTTCTGAGACACTTAGCGCACATATTAGCAAATCCTTAAGTAAAATTTTTATACTTATGGCTTACCTTGTTATCATTAAAACTTTCATAACTCTTAAGAGAATTTTGCCTAATTCTCTCTGAAGGGTTCTGGAGCTTACAATCTCCCCCTTTTTGATGATAACAACTTAAGTCTTAAGATAATAATTTTGCTTAAGTTCAGAAGTGTTTCTGAGTAAGTTCATAACTTATTCAGAGTGCACTTTTGCTTTCTTAGAAACTGACTTAGTTTTCTAAGAGAAGGCTTCGTTATTTTCTTAGAAGGCTGTGATAATCAACAGTTAAGGTATGCGATGTATGATCACTGTTTGAGATTATCAATTACATAGCGTGTATTTCATGATGAATATATGTATGAAATTCAGAAATACCAGGCTAAGTAAATCAAGAGATGCCAAATAATAAAAGATAAGCATAAAATTAAGTAAAACATGAGATGCCAAAATAATGATTTTTCATTGATGCTTTTGTAGAGATACAAAATATTTGGCTCCCCCTAAGTTCTAGCCTAGTGTTTACGATAGCCAATGTACAAATTTTTTTTATCAATTTATCTACTCCCCCTTTGTTACATCAAAAAGGGTGGCTAAGACATAAACGCCATCATTGACTTAGAACTACTGTCTTCTGGAAATGTAGCGTAGCAGCTGGCATATCTCCATGAGAATCTCGCTCTGAGTCGCATTCGGAGCGCATTCTGGAGGTAGTTCAGAGGAAGTGGAAGGCTGTTGAGAAGATGAGGGTTGAGATGGAGGAGGGCGAGAGACTTCAGCCTCAAGTACCTCATCGATGATATCCCTCTGTTGATATTCAAGAAGTTCTTCTTCTTGGACAGCTTTGTCTTCAATAACAGCGAGTTCAATAGAAGACTGCCTCTGAGTGTCCTCAGAAACTAGAGCAAGGTCTAAATCATAAGGTTGCCGAGCTGATGGTTGCTCCATAGCACCAGAAGTCTGAGCGTCTTCTGAGAGGTTGAAAGTTGAGATCTGGCTGTGTATGGCTTCACTGCCTTTCAACTTCTCAGTTCGACCAAAGAAAGACCGAAATTGCACAGAGGGTGGGGTGACTACCATTCTTCCCAGCTGAAAGCTGGAACCAATCATCGAGTCCGTAATCGAGAAGGTAGGACCTTGTTGATCAAAGGATGTAGGAGGAACCTCTGTTATATCTAGAGGAGGAACCTCTGGTTCCTGCTGAGAGTCCTTCTCAGATATAGTTCCTTCTAAGGAACTGTGGGCAACAAATGCCTCAACTGCTGCAACTCCGGCAGCCATGGTAGCGTTAGCGCCCACCTCTGAGCTGAGCCCAGTGCTGGTGGTCCCTGGCACTACTTCATGTGTTGAGACATGAGTTTCCTCATGTTCCTGAGGGATCTCAGAAGAGAGGGGACCAACCTCAGAAGTTGGTTCAAGTAAGGCTTCCTCTTGTTGTAGTTGTTGTTCTGGTTGCATCTGAGCAGCTTCTGGAGTCTCAGAAGGTTGTTCCAGTTCCTTCTGGACATCAAGCATCGTCTGAGCCAATGACTCAGCATTTACAGTAGCAGCCTCAGTTGTGGTTGCCTCAGAATGTTCCACCATAGAAACCTCAGATGGCTTCTTCTGGGGCTCTTTCTTGGAGCTTCCAGCATCTGGAGTGCGATGCTCAATGCAGAAACTTGCCGCATCTTCTTCCTCAGAAGAAGAATCAGCAACATTTCCTCCATGCCCCTGAACGTCTTCTCTGGTAGGAGAGACATTCCTAGAGGGGGAGGAGTGATGAGAAGCTTCTGCTTCTTCTTCAGTAGCAGCAACAACAGCGGTAGTAGTGGTGGTGGTGGCAGCAGCAGCAACTGCTATAATTTCTTTACCCGTCGGCTTCGGCGGGCTCTGTTTCTTAGTGGTTTTTATCCCCACTCCTTTGTGAGACTTTCCCTGATAATTCAAGGAATGCAGGGGTTTAGTTTTAAATTTGGTGGGTTTAAAACCAGCAACAGAATCAGAAACAGGAATTGAAGTAGAAGAAGATTTAAGAAAGGAAGGTGGAGTTTTAGAGTAAGCTTTTACCAAACGACCACGTTTCTTTTTCCCTTCTGGTGGCACGTCTGGGACTTGGAGAGTTGGAGGTGCTTTCCTCTTTCTAGTCAGGAGTTGCTCAGAAGTTGTTTCTTCTGAGTCTTCAGCGACCTCAACAACCTCAGGTTCCTTCTGAGGAGTCTTCTGAGCTTCTTCAGAAGCCATACTCCTTTTCACCCTTGTTGGAGAAGGATGAGTCACCTTTTGCTTCTTCTTCTTCTTTTCTGAAGGATCGGAAACCTTTTCCTTTCCTTTTTCAGCCTTAGAGGGCTGGTTGGGACCAGCAGCTCCCTTAGAAGGCTTTGCGTCCTCCTTCTTCTTCTTGATGTTGTTGAAAGTGACCATCGTGAATTTGCTGTGGTTGAAGACATACTCGTAGTCTTCAAGTGGGAAGGAGAGATGGTTGAGGATTTTGGTCAGAAGGCTTCCGTAAGGTAGACTTGTGAGAGCCCTCTTAGGATGAGCTTGGTGCATCATGTAGTTGAGCACCATCCTTCCAAAATCTACTCTTTCCTTCTTCAGCAGGTGGTATAATAGGCATGCATCCATGGTTGTGACATTCCCCATGTCTCCAATCCGAGGGAGAAGGGTATGCTGGACAACTGAGAAGATGATTCTGGCCTCTTGCGTGAGATGAGGCACCTTTACACCTTTGAGTGGTAGACTGTTGCTACCAGTCAGAAGTGTTACCACTTCTTCTTCGGAGTCATCTACCTCCTTGACCCAATCTGGGTCGTCAGCGATGACAGCACCACCATTCAAGGTCTTGAAAATTTTGTTGATGTCAGAGGAGGAGAAGCGGATCTGTTGATCAGCGATTGTGCTCTTGACCCCTTTGTTGGTGAACCTTTCGATTTGTGAGTAGAGGGCTCTCACCACATTTGGGTAGCATACGTCCTCGGAGCTCATCATGGCTGGCCATCCAGGTTGCTTAAGGAATGTGAGCTGAAGTTCGTCCACTTGGTTGTAGACATTAAGAGGCAATACCCTTCCCATGGCTAAATTCCGTGGGAGATAGGTCTTGTAAAATAGGGATTGCACCTTCTCATCTTCGTAGAGGATGTCTTCTGATACCTCATTAAGGTTGTTTCTCATTAATCCCTTAATTTCTCCAGAGGAGGCCATTAGGAAGAAAAGGGTTAAGTTTGGAATGAGATGAAAAGAAATAGAGAAGACGGAGAGCAGAGATAGCAGAGAGAGAGAGAGAAGAAGAGATGAAACAGATGAAGATTGGAAAGCGAGGAAAGGATTTGGCAGAGTTTTGGTAAGTTTTAAGCGCAAAGTGCTCAAATGGAACAATGCCATGAGTATTTATAGAACTGGCTTGTAACTAGCCGTTTTTGACGCTTATCCAAAAGTTACCGTTGGTAACTTGTTTCTCGGAATGTACCCTTCTGAGAGAAGTGGTCCTTCTGAGAAATGCTCCTTCTGAGAGATGTTTCAGAAGATCTCCTTTCTGAGGGATGAGTCTTCTGAGAACAAATTTTCTCAGATAGAGTTTTCTGTGTTTATCCTACCTCTAGCTCAGAAGCTTAGTTCTATTGTTTGTCTCAGAGTCTAAACTAGGACTAAGGGGAGTTTCTAAGAAAAAGTTTTTAATTTCAAAGTACTTAGAAACGTCTTAACTTAAGAAGTCCTTTCAGAACATTGAAACGATCCTCGGGTAAAGGCTTTGTAAATATATCTGAGATTTGATCCTCAGTATTCACAAATTTGAGTTCAATGTCGCCTTTTTGCACATGATCCCGAATAAAATGATGTTTTATATCAATGTGCTTGGATCGAGAATGCTGAATAGGATTCTTAGCTAAGTTGATAGCACTTGTATTATCGCAAAGGATAGGAATTTTGGTGTACCTTAATTGATAATCAAGTAGCTGATTCTTAATCCAGAGCATCTGAGAACAGCAGTTTGCAGCAGACACATATTCAGCTTCAGCAGTTGATAAGGCGATCGTATTTTGCTTCTTGCAAGACCAAGTGATCAAGCATTTTCCAAAGAAGCAGCAGCAGCCACTTGTGCTTTTGCGATCGATCCTATCTCCAGCGTAGTCAGCATCACAATATCCTACAACATCAGAAGAACAACCTTTCTCGTACCAAAGACCAAGATTAGTAGTTCCACTTAAATATCGTAAAATTCGTTTAACTGCAGTTAAATGTGATTGCTTAGGCTTAGACTGGAATCTAGCACAGATCCCAACACTGAGTTGGATATCTGGTCTGGAGGCAGTTAAGTAGAGAAGTGAGCCAATCATCCCTCGATAGTTGCTTTCTGAGACTTTCTCACCATCTTCATCCAAATCAATTACTTGAGAGGGATGCATGGGAGTGCTCATGGGTTTGGCCTTATCCATCAGAAACTTCCTCAGAAGTTCTTTGGTATACTTCTCTTGGTGGATAACTGTCCCTTCTGACTCTTGCTTGATTTGCAATCCTAGGAAGAATTTTAATTCTCCCATCATGCTCATCTCGAATTCACCTTGCATAAGCTTGGAGAATTCTTTGCAAAGGCATTCATTGGTTGCGCCAAATATTATGTCATCAACATAAATCTGGACAATCAAGAAGCCAGAGTCTTCTGAGAGTGTAAAGAGAGTTGTGTCTACTTTCCCTCTTGAGAATTCGTTTTTAAGCAGGAAAGAGCTCAATCTATCGTACCATGCTCTTGGAGCTTGTTTCAGACCATAGAGAGCCTTTGTAAGCTTAAATACGTGATCCGGGAATGCATCATTTACAAAACCAGGGGGTTGTTTTACATAAACTTCCTCAGAAAGGTATCCATTCAAGAAGGCAGACTTAACGTCCATCTGATAGAGTTTGAAACCTTTGTGTGCAGTAAAAGCTAGCAACATTCTGATAGCTTCCAATCTTGCGACTGGAGCGAAAGTTTCATCGTAGTCTATCCCTTCTTGTTGGTTGTACCCTTGAGCAACCAATCTGGCCTTGTTTCTCACGACTTGACCGTTTTCATCAAGTTTGTTTCGAAACACCCATTTAGTTCCAATGACACTCTTGCCTTTGGGCTTTTGAGTTAGTTTCCAAACTTGATTTCTCTCGAATTGGTCAAGTTCATCTCGCATGGCATTTACCCAACTAGGATCATCTAATGCCTCTTCTATGGAGTCTGGTTCAAGTTCAGAAACCATAGCAAGATTTGTGTAGTTCCTTCTGGTTCTTACGCCACGTTCTGGATTACCCAAGACTTCATTCTGAGAGACGTTCTTCAAGTCTCTTGAGCCTCTAATCCCTTTAGGAGTAGGGTTCTGAGAAGGAGACACAGAAGGTTCTCTCTCTGAGTCATCAGAGGCTTGACCTTCTGAGAATCTAAATTCCATTGCATTTGGAGAAGTAGATTCTCTAGGTTCTGGAGCTTCGATGATGCTACTAGATTTTTCTTTAGATAGAGATGGTTGCTCCATGGGTTGGAAGTCAGTCTCATCATCTATAAGAATTTTCTTTTTGGCTTTCTCAGAAGAGATGTTGAGTTTCTCAAACTCATCTTCTAAGTCTGCATCTTTCTGAGGACATGTCCTTACTAAGTTCTTTGAACTTAATATGGATTGTCTCTTCAACACATTTACTCCTTGTTATATACTCTGTAAGCTTTAGAGACTGAGGAGTATCCTAGGAAGTATCCATCATCGGACTTTAAGATCAAATTTAGAGAGTTTGTCCTTTGTGTTGAGAA
>RYYW01000200.1:97791-110334 GCA_013621005.1 Aeschynomene evenia | reverse complement strand
TGTAATGAGCCTATTTTGGTCCTAATTGAGTGTATTGAGCTTCATTTGGTCTTACTTGGTCAATGGCTCCATTTTTGTCACTAGGATGTCTTAGATAACCAAAGGATGATGTAATGAGCCTATTTTGGTCTAATTGAGTGTATTGAGCTTCATTTGGTCTTATTTGGTCAATGCTCCATTTAGTCACTAGGAAGGTTTAGATAACCAAAGGATGATGTAATGAGCCTATTTTGGTCCTAATTGAGTGTATTGACCTTCATTTGGTCTTACTTTGGTCAATGGCTCCATTTTAGTCACTAGGATGTTGTAGATAACAAAGGATGATGTAATAACCTATTTTGTCCTAATTGAGTGTATTGCTTCATTTGGTCTTACTTTGGTCAATGGCTCCATTTTAAGTCACTAGGATGTTGTAAATAACCAAAGGATGATGTAATGAGCCTATTTTTGGTCCTAATTGAGTGTATTGAGCTTCATTTGGTCTTAGTTTGGTCAATGGCTCCATTTTAGTCACTAGGAAGGTTTAGATAACCAAAGGATGATGTAATGAGCCTATTTTGGTCCTAATTGAGTGTATTGACCTTCATTTGGTCTTACTTTGGTCAATGGCTCGATTTTAGTCACTAGGATGTTGTAGATAACCAAAGGATGATGTAATGAGCCTTTTTGGTCTTAATTGAGTGTTTGACCTTCATTTGGTCTTACTTTGGACAATGGCTCCATTTTAGTCACTAGGATGTCTTAGATAACCAAAGGATGATGTAATGAGCCTATTTTGGTCCTAATTGAGTGTATTGAGCTTCATTTGGTCTTAGTTTGGTCAATGGCTCCATTTTAGTCACTAGGAAGGTTTAGATAACCAAAGGATGATGTAATGAGCCTATTTTGGTCCTAATTGAGTGTATTGACCTTCATTTGGTCTTACTTTGGTCAATGGCTCCATTTTAGTCACTAGGATGTTTAGATAACCAAAGGATGATGTAATGAGCCTATTTTGGTCCTAATTGAGTGTATTGAGCTTCATTTGGTCTTACTTTGGTCAATGGCTCCATTTTAGTCACTAGGATGTTGTAGATAACCAAAGGATGATGTAATGAGCCTATTTTGGTCTTAATTGAGTGTTTTGACCTTCATTTGGTCTTACTTTGGTCAATGGCTCCATTTTAGTCACTAGGAAGGTTTAGATAACAAAGGATGTAATGAGCCTATTTTGGTCCTAATTGAGTGTATTGAGCTTCATTTGGTCTTATTGGTCAATGGCTCCATTTTAGTCACTAGGATATTGTAGATAACTAAAGGATGATGTAATGAGCCTATTTTGGTCCTAATTGAGTGTATTGAGCTTCATTTGTTCTTATTTTGGTCAATGGCTCCATTTTAGTCCTAGGATGTTGTAGATAACCAAAGGATGATGTAATGAGCCTATTTTGGACCTAATTGATGTATTGAGCTTCATTTGGTCTACTTTGGTCAATAGCTCCATTTTAGTCACTAGGAAGTTTAGATAACCAAAGGATGATGTAATGAGCCTATTTTGGTCCTAATTGAGTGTATTGACCTTCATTTGGTCTTACTTGGTCAATGGCTCCATTTTAGTCACTAGGATGTTGTAGATAACCAAAGGATGATGTAATAAGGCTATTTTGGTCCTAATTGAGTGTATTAGCTTCATTTGGTCTTACTTTGGTCAATGGCTCCATTTTAGTCACTAGGATGTTGTAATAACCAAAGGATGATGTAATGAGCCTATTTTGGTCCTAATTGAGTGTATTGACCTTCATTTGGTCTTACTTTGGACAATGGCTCCATTTTAGTCACTAGGAAGGTTTAGATAACAAAGGATGATGTAATGAGCCTATTTTGGTCTAATTGAGTGTATTGAGCTTCATTTGGTCTTACTTTGGTCAATGGCTCCATTTTAGTCACTAGGATGTTAGATAACCAAAGGATGATGTAATGAGCCTATTTTGGTCCTAATTGAGTGTATTGAGCTTCATTTGGTCTTACTTTGGTCAATGGCTCCATTTTAGTCACTAGGATGTTGTAGATAACCAAAGGATGATGTAATGAGCCTATTTTGGTCCTAATTGAGTGTATTGTTCATTTGTCTTACTTGGTCAATGGCTCCATTTTAGTCAATAGGAAGGTTTAGATAAACAAAGGATGCTGTAATGAGCCTATTTTGGTCCTAATTGAGTGTATTGAGCTTCATTTGGTCTTACTTGGTCAATGGCTCCATTTTAGTCACTAGGATGTTTAGATAACCAAAGGATGATGTAATGAGCCTATTTTGGTCCTAATTGAGTGTATTGAGCTTCATTTGGTCTTAATTTGGTCAATGCTCCATTTTAGTCACTAGGAAGATAACCAAAGGATGATGTAATGAGCCTATTTTGGTCCTAATTGAGTGTATTGAGCTTCATTTGGTCTTACTTTCAATGGCTCCATTTTAGTCACTAGGATTTGTAGATAACAAAGGATGATGTAATGAGCCTATTTTGGTCCTAATTGAGTGTATTGAGCTTCATTTGGTCTTACTTTGGTCAATGGCTCCATTTTAGTCACTAGGATGTTGTAGATAACCAAAGGATGATGTAATGAGCCTATTTTGGTCCTAATTGAGTGTATTGAGCTTCATTTGGTCTTACTTTGGTCAATGGCTCCATTTTAGTCACTAGGAAGGTTTAGATAAACAAAGGATGATGTAATGAGCCTATTTTGGTCCTAATTGAGTGTATTGAGCTTCATTTGGTCTTACTTTGGTCAATGGCTCCATTTTAGTCACTAGGATGTTTTAGATAACCAAAGGATGATGTAATGAGCCTATTTTGGTCTAATTGAGTGTATTGAGCTTCATTTGGTCTTACTTTGGTCAATGGCTCCATTTTAGTCACTAGGAAGGTTAGATAACAAAGGATGATGTAATGAGCCTATTTTGGTCCTAATTGAGTGTATTGAGCTTCATTTGGTCTTACTTTGGTCAATGGCTCCATTTTAGTCACTAGGATGTTTAGATAACCAAAGGATGATGTAATGAGCCTATTTTGGTCCTAATTGAGTGTATTGAGCTTCATTTGGTCTTAATTTGGTCAATGCTCCATTTTAGTCACTAGGAAGGTTTAGATAACCAAAGGATGATGTAATGAGCCTATTTTGGTCCTAATTGAGTGTATTGACCTTCATTTGGTCTTACTTTGGTCAATGGCTCCATTTTAGTCACTAGGATGTTGTAGATAACAAAAGGATGATGTAATGAGCCTATTTTGGTCCTAATTGAGTGTATTGAGCTTCATTTGGTCTTACTTTGGTCAATGGCTCCATTTTAGTCACTAGGATGTTGTAATAACCAAAGGATGATGTAATGAGCCTATTTTGGTCCTAATTGAGTGTATTGAGCTTCATTTGGTCTTACTTTGGTCAATGGCTCCATTTTAGTCACTAGGAAGGTTTAGATAACCAAAGGATGATGTAATGAGCCTATTTTGGTCCTAATTGAGTGTATTGAGCTTCATTTGGTCTTACTTTGGTCAATGGCTCCATTTTAGTCACTAGGATGTTAGATAACCAAAGGATGATGTAATGAGCCTATTTTGGTCCTAATTGAGTGTATTGAGCTTCATTTGGTCTTACTTTGGTCAATGGCTCCATTTTAGTCACTAGGATGTTTAGATAACCAAAGGATGATGTAATGAGCCTATTTTGGTCCTAATTGAGTGTATTGAGCTTCATTTGGTCTTACTTTTGGTCAATGGCTCCATTTTAGTCACTAGGAAGGTTTAGATAACAAAGGATGATGTAATGAGCCTATTTTGGTCCTAATTGAGTGTATTGAGCTTCATTTGGTCTTACTTTGGTCAATGGCTCCATTTTAGTCACTAGGATGTTTAGATAACCAAAGGATGATGTAATGAGCCTATTTTGGTCCTAATTGAGTGTATTGACCTTCATTTGGTCTTACTTTGGTCAATGGCTCCATTTTAGTCACTAGGAAGGTTTAGATAAACAAAGGATGATGTAATGAGCCTATTTTGGTCCTAATTGAGTGTATTGAGCTTCATTTGGTCTTACTTGGTCAATGGCTCCATTTTAGTCACTAGGATATTGTAGATAACCAAAGGATGATGTAATGAGCCTATTTTGGTCCTAATTGAGTGTATTGAGCTTCATTTTTCTTAATTTGGTCAATGGCTCCATTTTAGTCACTAGGATGTTGTAGATAACCAAAGGATGATGTAATGAGCCTATTTTGGTCCTAATTGAGTGTATTGAGCTTCATTTGGTCTTACTTTGGTCAATGCTCCATTTTAGTCACTAGGAAGGTTTAGATAACCAAAGGATGATGTAATGAGCCTATTTTGGTCCTAATTGAGTGTATTGAGCTTCATTTGGTCTTACTTTGGTCAATGGCTCCATTTTAGTCACTAGGATGTTGTAGATAACCAAAGGATGATGTAATGAGCCTATTTTGGTCCTAATTGAGTGTATTGAGCTTCATTTGGTCTTACTTTGGTCAATGGCTCCATTTTAGTCACTAGGAAGGTTTAGATAACCAAAGGATGATGTAATGCCTATTTTGGTCCTAATTGAGTGTATTGCTTCATTTGGTCTTACTTTGGTCAATGGCTCCATTTTAGTCACTAGGATCCAAAGGATGATGTAATGAGCCTATTTTGGTCCTAATTGAGTGTATTGACCTTCATTTGGTCTTACTTTGGTCAATGGCTCCATTTTAGTCACTAGGACAAAGGATTGTAATGAGCCTATTTTGGTCCTAATTGAGTGTATTGAGCTTCATTTGGTCTTACTTTGGTCAATGGCTCCATTTTAGTCACTAGGATGTTAGATAACCAAAGGATGATGTAATGAGCCTATTTTGGTCCTAATTGAGTGTATTGCTTCATTTGTCTTACTTTGGTCAATGGCTCCATTTTAGTCACTAGGATGTTGTAGATAACCAAAGGATGATGTAATGAGCCTATTTTGGTCCTAATTGAGTGTATTGAGCTTCATTTGGTCTTACTTTGGTCAATGGCTCCATTTTAGTCACTAGGAAGGTTTAGATAAACAAAGGATGATGTAATGAGCCTATTTTGGTCCTAATTGAGTGTATTGAGCTTCATTTGGTCTTACTTTGGTCAATGGCTCCATTTTAGTCACTAGGATGTTTAGATAACCAAAGGATGATGTAATGAGCCTATTTTGGTCCTAATTGAGTGTATTGAGCTTCATTTGGTCTTACTTTGGTCAATGCTCCATTTTAGTCACTAGGAAGGTTTAGATAACCAAAGGATGATGTAATGAGCCTATTTTGGTCCTAATTGAGTGTATTGACCTTCATTTGGTCTTACTTGGTCAATGGCTCCATTTTAGTCACTAGGATGTAGATAACCAAAGGATGATGTAATGAGCCTATTTTGGTCCTAATTGAGTGTATTGAGCTTCATTTGTCTTACTTTGGTCAATGGCTCCATTTTAGTCACTAGGATGTTGTAGATAACCAAAGGATGATGTAATGAGCCTATTTTGGACCTAATTGAGTATTGAGCTTCATTTGGTCTACTTTGGTCAATAGCTCCATTTTAGTCACTAGGAAGGTTTAGATAACCAAAGGATGATGTAATGAGCCTATTTTGGTCCTAATTGAGTGTATTGAGCTTCATTTGGTCTTACTTTGGTCAATGGCTCCATTTTAGTCACTAGGAAGGTTTAGATAAACAAAGGATGATGTAATGAGCCTATTTTGGTCCTAATTGAGTGTATTGAGCTTCATTTGGTCTTACTTGGTCAATGGCTCCATTTTAGTCACTAGGATGTTTAGATAACCAAAGGATGATGTAATGAGCCTATTTTGGTCCTAATTGAGTGTATTGAGCTTCATTTGGTCTTACTTTGGTCAATGGCTCATTTTAGTCACTAGGAAGGTTTAGATAACCAAAGGATGATGTAATGAGCCTATTTTGGTCCTAATTGAGTGTATTGACCTTCATTTGGTCTTACTTTGGTCAATGGCTCCATTTTAGTCACTAGGATGTTGTAGATAACCAAAGGATGATGTAATGAGCCTATTTTGGTCTAATTGAGTGTTTTGACCTTCATTTGGTCTTACTTTGGACAATGGCTCCATTTTAGTCACTAGGAAGGTTTAGATAAACAAAGGATGATGTAATGAGCCTATTTTGGTCCTAATTGAGTGTATTGAGCTTCATTTGGTCTTACTTTGGTCAATGGCTCAATTTTAGTCACTAGGATTGTAGATAACTAAAGGATGATGTAATGAGCCTATTTTGGTCCTAATTGAGTGTATTGAGCTTCATTTGTTCTTACTTTGGTCAATGGCTCCATTTTAGTCACTAGGATGTTTAGATAACCAAAGGATGATGTAATGAGCCTATTTTGGTCCTAATTGAGTGTATTGAGCTTCATTTGGTCTTACTTTGGTCAATGGCTCCATTTTAGTCACTAGATGTTGTAGATAACCAAAGGATGATGTAATGAGCCTATTTTGGTCCTAATTGAGTGTATTGACCTTCATTTGGTCTTACTTTGGTCAATGGCTCCATTTTAGTCACTAGGAAGGTTTAGATAACCAAAGGATGATGTAATGAGCCTATTTTGGTCCTAATTGAGTGTATTGAGCTTCATTTGGTCTTACTTTGGTCAATGGCTCCATTTTAGTCACTAGGATGTTTAGATAACCAAAGGATGATGTAATGAGCCTATTTTGGTCCTAATTGAGTGTATTGAGCTTCATTTGGTCTTACTTTGGTCAATGGCTCCATTTTGTCACTAGGATGTTGTAGATAACCAAAGGATGATGTAATGAGCCTATTTTGGTCCTAATTGAGTGTATTGAGCTTTTGGTCTTTTGGTCAATGCTCCATTTTAGTCACTAGGAAGGTTTAGATAACCAAAGGATGATGTAATGAGCCTATTTTGGTCCTAATTGAGTGTATTGAGCTTCATTTGGTCTTAATTTGGTCAATGCTCCATTTTAGTCACTAGGAAGGTTTAGATAACCAAAGGATGATGTAATGAGCCTATTTTGGTCCTAATTGAGTGTATTGACCTTCATTTGGTCTTACTTTGGTCAATGGCTCCATTTTAGTCACTAGGAATGTTGTAGATAACAAAGGATGATGTAATGAGCCTATTTGGCCTAATTGAGTGTATTGAGCTTCAATTGGTCTTACTTTGGTCAATGGCTCCATTTTAGTCACTAGGATGTTGTAAATAACCAAAGGATGATGTAATGAGCCTATTTTTGGGTCCTAATTGAGTGTATTTGAGCTTCATTTGGTCTTACTTTGGACAATGGCTCCATTTTAGTCACTAGGAAGGTTTAGATAACAAAGGATGATGTAATGAGCCTATTTTTGGTCCTAATTGAGTGTATTGAGCTTCATTTGGTCTTACTTTGGTCAATGGCTCCATTTTAGTCACTAGGATGTTTAGATAACCAAAGGATGATGTAATGAGCCTATTTTGGTCCTAATTGAGTGTATTGAGCTTTCATTTGGTCTTACTTTGGTCAATGGCTCCATTTTAGTCACTAGGATGTTGTAGATAACCAAAGGATGATGTAATGAGCCTATTTTGGTCCTAATTGAGTGTATTGAGCTTCATTTGGTCTTACTTTGGTCAATGGCTCCATTTTAGTCACTAGGAAGGTTTAGATAACCAAAGGATGATGTAATGAGCCTATTTTGGTCCTAATTGAGTGTATTGAGCTTCATTTGGTCTTACTTTGGTCAATGGCTCCATTTTAGTCACTAGGAAGGTTTAGATAACCAAAGGATGATGTAATGAGCCTATTTTGGTCCTAATTGAGTGTATTGAGCTTCATTTGGTCTTACTTTGGTCAATGGCTCCATTTTAGTCACTAGGATGTTGTAGTAACCAAAGGATGATGTAATGAGCCTATTTTGGTCCTAATTGAGTGTATTGAGCTTCATTTGGTCTTACTTGGTCAATGGCTCCATTTTCACTAGGATGTCTTAGATAACCAAAGGATGATGTAATGAGCCTATTTTGGTCCTATTGAGTGTATTGAGCTTATTGGTCTTAATTTGGTCAATGCTCCATTTTAGTCACTAGGAAGGTTTAGATAACCAAAGGATGATGTAATGAGCCTATTTTGGTCCTAATTGAGTGTATTGACTTCATTTGGTCTTACTTTGGTCAATGGCTCCATTTTAGTCACTAGGATGTTGTAGATAACAAAGGATGATGTAATAAGCTATTTTGGTCCTAATTGAGTGTATTGAGCTTCATTTGTCTTACTTTGGTCAATGGCTCATTTTAGTCACTAGGATGTTGTAGATAACAAAGGATGATGTAATGAGCCTATTTTTGGTCCTAATTGAGTGTATTGAGCTTCATTTGGTCTTATTTGGTCAATGGCTCCATTTTAGTCACTAGGAAGGTTTAGATAACCAAAGGATGATGTAATGAGCCTATTTTGGTCCTAATTGAGTGTATTGAGCTTCATTTGGTCTTACTTTGGTCAATGGCTCATTTTAGTCACTAGGATGTTGTAGATAACCAAAGGATATGTAATGAGCCTATTTTGGTCTTAATTGAGTGTTTTGACCTTCATTTGGTCTTACTTTGGACAATGGCTCCATTTTAGTCACTAGGATGTTTAGATAACCAAAGGATGATGTAATGAGCCTATTTTGGTCCTAATTGAGTGTATTGAGCTTTATTTGGTCTTGTTTGGTCAATGGCTCCATTTTAGTCACTAGGAGGTTTAGATAACCAAAGATGATGTAATGAGCCTATTTTGGTCCTAATTGAGTGTTTGACCTTCATTTGGTCTTACTTTGGTCAATGGCTCCATTTTAGTCATAGGATGTTTAGATACAAGGATGATGTAATGAGCCTATTTTGGTCCTTGAGTGTATTGAGCTTCATTTGGTCTTACTTTGGTCAATGGCTCCATTTTAGTCACTAGGATGTTGTAGATAACCAAAGGATGATGTAATGAGCCTATTTTGGTCTTAATTGAGTGTATTGACCTTCATTTGGTCTTACTTTGGTCAATGGCTCCATTTTAGTCAATAGGAGGTTTAGATAAACAAAGGATGCTGTAATGAGCCTATTTTGGTCCTATTGAGTGTATTGAGCTTCATTTGGTCTTACGTTGGTCAATGGCTCCATTTTAGTCACTAGGATATTGTAGATAACTAAAGGATGATGTAATGAGCCTATTTTGGTCCTAATTGAGTGTATTGAGCTTCATTTGTCTTAATTTGGTCAATGGCTCCATTTTAGTCCCTAGGATGTTGTAGATAACCAAAGGATGATGTAATGAGCCTATTTTGGACCTAATTGAGCGTATTGAGCTTCATTTGGTCTACTTTGGTCAATAGCTCCATTTTAGTCACTAGGAAGGTTTAGATAACCAAAGGATGATGTAATGAGCCTATTTTGGTCCTAATTGAGTGTATTGACCTTCATTTGGTCTTACTTTGGTCAATGGCTCCATTTTAGTCACTAGGATGTTGTAGATAACCAAGGATGATGTAATGAGGCTATTTTGGTCCTAATTGAGTGTATTAAGCTTTTTTGGTCTTACTTTGGTCAATGGCTCCATTTTAGTCACTACCAAAGGATGATGTAATGAGCCTATTTTGGTCCTAATTGAGTGTATTGAGCTTCATTTGGTCTTACTTTGGACAATGGCTCCATTTTAGTCACTAGGAAGGTTTAGATAACCAAAGGATGATGTAATGAGGCTATTTTGGTCCTAATTGAGTGTATTGAGCTTCATTTGGTCTTACTTTGGTCAATGGCTCCATTTTAGTCACTAGGATGTTTAGATAACCAAAGGATGATGTAATGAGCCTATTTTGGTCCTAATTGAGTGTATTGAGCTTCATTTGGTCTTACTTTGGTCAATGGCTCCATTTTAGTCACTAGGATGTTGTGGATAACCAAGGATGATGTAATGAGCCTATTTTGGTCCTAATTGAGTGTATTGAGCTTCATTTTGTCTTACATTGGTCAATGGCTCCATTTTAGTCAATAGGAAGGTTTAGATAACAAGGATGCTGTAATGAGCCTATTTTGGTCCTAATTGAGTGTATTGAGCTTCATTTGGTCTTACGTTGGTCAATGGCTCCATTTTTGTCACTAGGATGTCTTAGATAACCAAAGGATGATGTAATGAGCCTTTTGGTCCTAATGAGTGGTTGAGCTTCATTTGGTCTTAATTTGGTCAATAGCTCATTTTAGTCACTAGGACGGTTTAGATAACCAAAGGATGATGTAATGAGCCTATTTTGTCCTAATTGAGTGTATTGAGCTTCATTTGGTCTTACGTTGGTCAATGGCTCCATTTTAGTCACTACATTGTAGATAACTAAAGGATGATGTAATGAGCCTATTTTTGGTCCTAATTGAGTGTATTGAGCTTCATTTTGTCTTAATTTGGTCAATGGCTCCATTTTTAGTCCTAGGATGTTGTAGATAACCAAAGGATGATGTAATGAGCCTATTTTTGGTCCTAATTGAGTGTATTGACCTTCATTTGGTCTTACTTTGGTCAATAGCTCCATTTTAGTCACTAGGAAGGTTTAGATAAACAAAGGAAGATGTAATGAGCCTATTTTGGTTGATTGAGTGTATTGAGCTTCATTTGGTCTTACTTTGGTCAATGGCTCCATTTTAGTCACTAGGATAGATAACCAAGGTGATGTATGAGCCTTTTTGGTCCTAATTGAGTGTATTGGCTTCATTTGTCTTACATTGGTCAATGCTCCATTTTAGTCAATAGGAGGTTAGATAAACAAAGGATGCTGTAATGAGCCTATTTTGGTCCTAATTGAGTGTATTGAGCTTCATTTGGTCTTACGTTGGTCAATGGCTCCATTTTTGTCACTAGGATGTTTATAACCAAAGGATGATGTAATGAGCCTATTTTGGTCCTAATTGAGTGTATTGAGCTTTTGGTCTTAATTTGGTCAATAGCTCCATTTTAGTCACTAGGATGTTTAGATAACCAAGGATGATGTAATGAGCCTATTTTGGTCCTAATTTGTGTATGTGTGCACGAGAAGGGGGGGGTTGAATCGTGCAAGTTTTAAAAATTGCTTGTTAAACTTTTACTTAGAAAGCTGTTTTACTCAGAAGGTATGATTAAGAGTTTGCAGCGGAAAATGCTTTCTGAGAAGATTAAGTTTCTGAGAACTTAGTCTTTCTAAGAAGTTCCTTTCTGAGAGATTTTTAAGAAAACGACTTAAGATTTGAGTTTCTTAAAAGCTTTCTGATTTTGATCAATAAGGTTTTCAAAAGACCTCTTGATTAAAGTTGTGATAGAGTTTTTCTCAAAGATTTGGACACGTAATGAGTTAGGGAGAAAAGCTTAACACAAGGGATTTTATACTGGTTCGGTTATAACCAACCTACTCCAGTCCTCAACCTTTAGTTGAGAGTTCTTAGATATTCTTCTTAATGTGCCTTCCCAGACAACACTGCCTTTACCACGTAAAGGACTTCCACCACTTCACAACCCGAAGTGGATTTCCTTGCCTCACACTAGAGGACTTCCTTGCCAGGACTTCCTTGCCTAGAGGACTTCCTTGCCTCACAACAGGGACTTCCTTGCCTCAAACACTAGAGGACTTAAAACTGCCTTCAAACAACGAAGGACTTAGCGTTTTTCAGAAAGTTTGTTTTGATCGAAACAACTACCAAGACTAAGTTACAACCTAGTTTTACACTTAGTAGACTTCTAGGATTAACTTACAAATGTAAGAATTTACACCAATTCAGAACTAGAAGATTTTGCAAAGTTAGAAAAACAATTTCGTAAAAATTGTCTTTCTGAGAAAGTTCTAAGTTTTCGCAAAATGATTTTCAATTCAACAGTTTTGGCACGTTTAATCAAGAGTTTTAGTGCAAGAGTTTCGTCACTTTGCTCTGGAATTGAACTCATATATATAGGCATCAAAGAGCCGCGAAATTAGAGGCTTTCACTTTGCTTATGTGGCTGTGTCCTTTTCAGAACGGCTCCCTGCTACAGTCAGCGCAAAATGAGGAACTTTTCAGAATGCACAGTGCGCGTGTTCCCACTTCCTTGGCTAGTTGTAGCGAGCTTTCTGAGTCTGTTTGCACTTCCTTGAGTCCAGACACTTGATTGCTTCTGAGTCCAACCTTCTAAGAGTTGTACGGACTTCTGAGGCTAACCTTCTGAGGGAAGACCCTTCTGAGAACTACTAGTCGCGAGGTCTTCTGAGACCCTTCTGAGGCGACAGTGTTCTTTCCTCAGAAGCATGTTTTCACCTTCTGCGCTTCTGAGATATCCTTTCTGATATCTTTGGCGCTATGATTTTATCAATTGATCTCGAGGTTACTTGATGTTTTGTCTTGGTCTTTGCTCATGGCATTGCAATAATTTATAGCTTTCTGAGACACTTAGCGCACATATTAGCAAAACCTTAAGTAAAATTTTACTTATGGCTTACCTTGTTATCATTAAACTTTCATGACTCTAAGGAATTTATGCTTAATTCTCTCAAAGGGTTCTGGAGCTTACAATCT